>WBND01001629.1:37441-50631 GCA_013398595.1 Tychaedon coryphoeus
TGCTGCCAGGACAGAAGTGGGTTTCCCATCCCATTTTTCCATGTCTTCCCCATGGTCTCACAGGAAGAACCACAGGTCAGCTCGTGGGGTGTATCTTCTGTCCCTAGCTGGAGGGCGTTGGGTACTAGCTTTGGGGCCTGTGACTCGTACTGGTGCCGCACTGATCTTCCTTATCTCCTCCTTTATAATCTCCCTCACCTCACCTTTCAACCCTCTCATCCTTTTCATCTCCTCTTGGACCTCTTGGAGGTCCCTGACCACAGCAGAGACCTTGGCCTGAATTGGGCCATTCAGCATACTCTCAAAACTTCTGAGCTTGCAGGCAACAGAACCCACTGTCTCTTGGTGGTCATCAGCATTAATCATTGCAATGTAGGTAGTATACTGAGATGGCCCCAGGGTTGCCAGATTCCACAAAATCTGCCCTGTGCACCTGACTTGTCGGGGTCATTGTCATGCTGTCCATCTCTCCCAAAGAGTACCTCTAATATTGCCACTTCCCTCAGCTGCTGGATCCCTTCATCAATGGTCTTCCAGCGCATTCTGTGGTGGTGCTCCTGCATTCTCTCTCTGTGGACAAACCTCTCTCTCACACCCATTAAAAGCCATTCCCAGAGGGAAAGGAGGCCTTGCTCCCTTATGAATATCTGGTCCACACCTGAGTCCTGGGACAAAGATCCCAAATTTCTGGCCTCAGTGCCATCCAGTTGTACACCTGTTCCTGTAAGTTCCCAAACTCGGAGTAACCAAGTTGTAAAAGCCTCCCAGCTCCGTCGTACAATGTCTTTTCGCAGGTTACGGAGATTGTCATATGAGAGAGACTCGGTGACAATTTCAACTTCTGGTTCTCTTGCCGGTTGTGAGGACCCTCCTGGCTGATCCCCATTATCTAGGTGCCTTGTCTTGATCTTAGATTTCCTAGTTTCCACAGGGGCAACTGCTGCCGGCTGTGGCTGCCCCTGTGCTCCAGCTGGAACCTTGACAGATGTAACATCTACAGGTTCCACTGCAGCACCCTCAGACTCTCCCTCCTTAGGGCAGGGGGAAGAGTTTCTCACTAGCTGGAGAAAGGTGCTCCTTCAACATCTGGCCCAGCTCCTTCACTAGAACCCCCACCCACTCTGGCTGGTTCATTTCTGCAGTGGGCTGTGGGACAAAACCAGGCTTTTGGTCAGCATCTCTAGTCCCTGGGGCAGGTTTCAGGGTTGTTATCCAAGCCAATATTCCCTTGTTTCTGAATGCTAAGTAAAACAGGCCCATCAGCAACACCAGCCCCTGAATAATAATACTAGCAATTAAAGCAGATCTGAAATCCTTGAAAACTGGTGGCGTAGCCTCAAACAACTGGGTGATGGGTTGGGAGAAAATTTCCCTTGCATTCATTGCTTCACAGTAGGTACCATTGTTGAAATAACCCCAGAAACACGCAGTTAGAGTACGATAGCTATAGATCCATGTGGTCACTTCCCAGAAAAAATTAAACAACCATGAATTCCTGAAATAATCAATCCACCACACAAATCGGATCGTAGCTATAAGAAATTTGGTGAGGGGGCCCATATTCAAAACAGGGCTTACAAATGGGAGAGAGAGATCTGTGACTACCTGGAGCCCAAACCAGATTAAACTAGACAACATGTTGCCACTTAAGAGAGCTGTTACCCCTGTCTTAACTCGCCTCTTATAGCCCTCTGCCCCATGTTGGGTTGGCCAAAATCTGTCCTGGTTTCTAGGACAAGTGCCTGCCAGTAAAGGCAGAAACTCTTTTCTTGAAATAAAGAATTTGAAATCAAGGACTCTGAGGCAGAGATAGGGGTAGAAGTAACAGCTTTTTACTAATATATCTAACTGCACCGGTAGAAAACAACAGCAGTTACTGAAATTACCAACAAACAACTCAGTCCCAGTCCTCAGCTGCAGACACACTGCCTGTGCTCGATCCCGGTGGTTCTGGCGGGACACAGCCGGCCCAGCTGCAGAGGAGCGGGCAAAGTGGGGTGGGGGGATGGCAGTGGCTCTACTGTGTCTCAGGTGGAAACAGGCTGGAAGGGGCAGCTCCTCACTCACCGTTTAGTCTCTGGGGATCAGCAGTTCTCTCCCAGGTAGCAGGGCAGATGCAGCACAGCTGATTGCAGCGAAGTCCGCTCTCCTGGCTCCTGGCCACGTGCTGAGCAGATGGGGGTCCCTCCTCTCCGCTCCCTCGTCGGAAACATGAGTGCCCCTCTGGAAGCCCGTGTTCCCTCCGAGTAGCCCTGCCCGGAAGCCCGCGTGCCCCTCTGGAAGCCCCGCTCAGCCCCGCATCACAATGGGAAAAATTCTCCCAAACTCACACAGTAAAAAACAAAAACTCAATCCCCAGCACTGCCCCACCCGGTTTTAACAGTTGGTGATAGAATACACATTTCTGGCCACATCAACCCAACACACTGAATTTGTGAAATAATGATCTGCATTAGTAGCTCAACACGCTTGAGAGACCATTCTGGTTTAAACAGCAATTGTTGTTGACCCACATTCCTTATCACATATGGTCCAATTTCATAAATATTTGGTTCAGGCTTAAGGGGCATGGCTAGGGCTCGAGTGATCTGGATTTTTAGTGTCCATGTTGGTAAGGCTTCATCATTTTGAGGTTTAATGCAAACTTGAGTTATATTGTAATCAACTTTAAAAGCCTCGGCTTCACACCCCTCTATTTTAAGCCCAAATTCAGGGTGGTCAGTCAAGCATGTGTCACAGCATTCCTTGCCAATTCAGATGTGTTTTATTCCTTTTTGGAATCCATCCTGGACAAATAGATATTTACAACCCTTGTAGCCATAGCCATGATTATGATCCTTAAAGCCACAGCTTTCCAGGTGATACCTGCTTGATTCTGGCTAGTACTTTCCTGGATTGTCACAAGCAAAACCAACATTTTCACCCACGGTCTATTCATTTTTCCCAAGTAAACTTTAGCTCATTATCACCCAGTGTTGCTTTCCAAGGGCCTTCTGGAGCCTTTTTCACTTGGGTATGGTAAATCCAGGTGCTCTGTTCTTTGATCTTGATTGCGGAAAAAGTGGTGAGAAGCATCTGGAATGGTCCTTCCTGCTGTGGCTCCAAAGATTTCTCTGCAAGAGACTTAATATACACATAATATCCAGGCTGTATGTCTGTACTGGCCCATCTAGTTGTCTGCTTTGAACCCCAGCCACATATTTTTGAATTTCTCTGAGCTGTTTGTTCAGGGCCACCATGTATCTGTGTAGGGTTTCTTACCGTACCTTTCTTGGTGTTCCCTCCTGTACTCTATATAGTCTTCCATATACCTCAAAAGGGCTGAACTTTTCTTTTGTCCTTGGTTTAGTTCCAATTCGCAGTAATGCCAAAGGAAGAGCCTGGGGCCCGTGTAATAATTTGTTGCTTGATCAAATGGTTCATTTTTCTATTTGACCACTTGACTGAGAGTGATATGAGGTGTGGCATTCTCAATCTATGTCTAATTTGCTGTACAATTTTTGAAATAAAGTGTGGTCCTCTAAACTCCAAAGCATTTGCTCCTTTTATCATAACATACTCATCTGTTACAGGCATTAAAGCTTTGTTTAACACCGAGTATATTGCTCCTGTATCTACCAAGAATTCAATTTTCTTTTCTTTGTCCATTAACTTGACTATAACCAGAGGGACTATAACATTAGGGAAAGACTAAGTCATGGCATTATTTCTTGTAACAATGCTTTGATTACCTCTTGTGCTTTGGCAGTTCTGGTAGGGAAAGCTCCTGGTCACCCTGAAAAGGTATCTGGTAGTACTAGTAGATATCGATACACCCTTTTTTCGTGGAAGTTTTGAGAAATCAATTTGCCACTTTTGTCCAGGCCCATAGCATTTTCTAATTTGCCCTAGCTTTGGCTTGGGGATATTTTTGGGCTTAGTTTGGAGGCAAAGACTACATTGTTGGGTCACTTGAATTACTGTCCCCTGTAAGTTTCTGGCCATAATTTTGCCCTTTATATAATTATACAAAGCATCTACTCCCCAGTGTGTTAGTGACCATAACAAATAGAAGGGGATGACAAGCTTTCCTTTTCCTTTCCCTGTCATCTCCCAGCCCTCCTGATTATAACTTCCCTTTTCATGCCTAATAAGCTTCCACCAGTTACTGAATGTCAGTCCAGTCAGATCTGTGTGGTCTAATTATAAATCTTAATCACTTAGCAGTGACTATGGGATCCCTCTACTAACCTTACTGTCCTTTTCAAGGGCCAAAACCAAGGGATTGGAGGGGGGTCTGATGCCGCAATCTCTCTGCCAATCAGGATGATTCCTGAGAGGCAAAAACATATTTTCATATGTCACCTCCTCCCATTTTGTTTTCTCCTTAAGAGTAGCATCAGCTGCAATAAAATCTCACAGTCTAAAGTTCCAGCCAGTGGCCATCTGAGACCTTCTCCCAGCTTGTAAAGGGGCCACCACTGCACGCACAATTTGATTAAACTTCACTTATTTTCAGTGCCCCCATACCCTACTAATTCTTCCCAGTGTGTCAAAATACAGCCTAAGGCACCAGCCTTAAAAATCTCCTGCTTTGACTACTACCCATTACCTACTCCTTCTTGTCTTATCCTGTTTTCACCCAAATCTCCCTTCCCACAGCCTCACAGTCCTTTCCCAATCTTCTCACATGCATGCCATGTTGCAGGTACTGAATGTGATTTTCCACACACAAACTTTGAAATCTTAAGTTCAAAATCAGCTTGGTTAGGATGCCTGGATTTACACTGAGGGCATAGACCTTGTGGTTTCTCAGAGGAACAATACCAATCTTTTTCACAAGTCCTACACTGTAACAGTAACCATGCAGAGTGCCAACCTCTAGAAGCCCCCAAAGCCTCATAACATACAGAAAAAAAAGCTATTCCACTTCTTCTGTCTTGAATGACCAGACTCTTTTGTGCAGGCTGCTCCCAGTCCAAAGCTACCAACCTCCCTGCTGAAGTTCTGTGTATTCCTTCCAGATAAACTTGATCCTTTCCTCTTTCTATTCAATGGCTCACCGGATTCACAAATTCCCAAGGATCCAGCCCAAACCACTGAGGGAGGGGGATACCTTCTATCCTTCTAGCCACAATTTAAAATATGCTCAAACCACTACATTGTAACTCTGACAGCCCACAAATACCACCCCCTTGTATCTTGAATTCCCAAGGGTCAGGGACAGAACACTTCAGGATGGAAATTCCTTTAATTTGTCCTGCTTACACAGTCGTTTCACTCTCTGCCAGACTTCCTCCAAAATGTCCCAGTCCTCGGGGACTAAATGACATTTTCCAATGGCTAATTTACTATCTCACATTTAGCATGAGCTGCCTCCCAGTTATCATACCACGTACACACTCAGGTCACGCAGATCTCCGCCTGTAAGATATACAATGCCACTTTTCTCACACTTCTTACACTGGAGAAGAACCCAAGCTGAATGCCATTCCAGTTCCCAGTGGAAGATTGTCAGCCCACACACAAAACAAGGAATTACTCATGCTCATCCCCACCTCAATGGATTTCTAAGTCCTCTCTCAACTGGAGGTAACTCCCAGTCAAAAGCCAAACCAGAACTAGTTCAGCTCGAGTATACTGCTCCCAAAAATACCCTATCTATTCTACCATCCTCTCACCTTAAGGCAGTCCAGTCCCCCTCTGTATTCACAAACTCTCCCAGCTCAAGCTGAAACCATCTAGAAAGAGCCTGCCCAGATGGCCAGGCTCCTTCAGCTTGGGCTCGAGCTTCAGCAGCCGCTTCTATCAGCAAACTACAACAGCACAGCCAACAACACAGCCCGAGTAACAACACAGGAAACACAGGGCAGAATTACCAGTTTGCTGCAATTATAACTTTTATCACAAGATGGCAATCTTACTCTAAAATACACAATGACCAGTGGCGGCAGGGGACCGGTTAAGCCCGAACACCAAGTGTTACAGGAAATGCCGTCCCCCGTAAACAGGAATTCCCCACGCACATCCCGAATCGCAAAGTTAAAATCACTGCGGGGAAGGGCATCTCTTTATTAAGGGACAAAGTATCCACCTCTTGTAACACAGCACACAGCATGCAGCAATTTTAAATGGTCACCCCAATCGCTTCGCCCTTCTCCAGCGGTTTTGGTCGCCCAAAAACAAAAATGCCGATCCCAGCTCCCACTTGACTAGTGCTAAGCACGTCTCACCAATCACACGCACTGTCACTCACAGAGTCAGGACGTAGTCAGAGTAGCAACGATTAAAATAGCAGCAACAAAAGTATCAGCAATAAATAAGAATTTGTCCAGTTCACCCCCAGAACTTCTAATGCGTCCCCTGACACAACAAACCCTTTCTGTGGCCACTGCACCCTCCTGATGCCTACAAGCAAAACTGCACAGGCTTGTGCTGAGCACAGAACGTCTTCAGTGACTTATCAGCTGCCTTTTAGCCACACATACCTCTTACAGTCTACCCCACAAAATTTTAAACATACCATTCTGTCTGCAGTCCAGCAATAGCTCTTGTCTGTCCCCGCAATGAGCAGCCCAGGAGCAGAGGTCCCTCCAGGAAGGTCCCAGCGGCACCAGAGACATTCACATCCCGGACTGTTCTTGCAGCCTGACAGAGGAGTCCTGCTGTGGTCACCATATTGATGCAGAAACAAAGACTCTAACCAGTTAAAGTTAGAAAGTGGTATGTTTATTATGATGCTGCACACCCGGGAGAAATCTCCCACAGGGATGTGCGAAGTACACAGGACTCTTGCCTTCGTTTATCCACAAAAGTCTTACATATTCATATAATTACCTAATACACCTATACGTATGAATTACCTAACCCTGTCTAGCCCTGCTTTGTATTAAAATTAGCTCAAAGACCTTTTATTCTTGCACAGTTCCTTCCTTCAAATGGGTCAGCGGTCTTCTAATGATGAAGTCAGGGAGTCTTCCTCGCTTTCAACTTTTCATCTTTGTCTAGTTGCTAGGTTCTCATGCCCTTTGGCCATAGATCAAGCTCCTAACCTGGTTCTGGCTAGTTTCAGAGCCCAGTGCAGTTACAGTTTCTTTAATTAACAATATCCCTTCCCCCAGCTTGACACAACACAGCCAAGCAAGTGATTTATTGTCTTAGCTCTACTGGCTCAGCCACTTTCTACATTGCTTCTGCTCTAATCATTATATGTGTACCTTCTATCCCTCAGCTAAACTCTTAAACCTTTGATTTTTGCTTCACAGCCTGGAGTGGAAGAGCTCAGACTTGCACAAGGCTGACTTGAGTCCCAGGGGTTGGATGAAGGAAATGGTGGGGAGTGGGTAGGGACAGAGTCTGATTGATTGTCAGCCATAAAGGGTCTTGATTTTCATATCTATTCAGACTGCATTAGCACATGCTTAGGATCCATGTCAGTTGGAGATTGCTGATATCAGTGTATAAATAAGGAAAGAATAATGGGAAAGAAAGATCTTATCTCTTTTAGTTTTTAAATTAATGCTTTTTTGAATGGACTGAAAGCTTAGGCAAGCCCTGCCTTATGCTCAGGTTCTGGCAGTAGCTCTGTTCCAGGTGACCTGCACCCCAAATTGTTCTTGCTCACAAGTTCTTTAGCATGGCTGATTAAGTCTATTATAAAATGAATTATTTACTTAATGGACTCAAGTTGAACAGACAATAGACTTTAAACGGACTACTTACTGCACAGGATAAACAAAAGAAGTACAGGTAGATACAAACACAGTGCACAATAAAGTTACTTATATTACAGCTAATGAAGACATGGCAGAGATCATGATGATTGATGAGGGAGTACACATGGAGCCCTTTCACTCAGCTTCCAGAAAAGTAACCACCAAGATGCACCAGACCTGGGGCAGAAGCCCTACCCGTTTGCAGAGACTATGAAGAAGAATTCTGCTTGGTCAAAGTTTTGTGTAGCCTTTCTAGTTTGTAAAGGGAAGTGTGTGTCACTCAGAAATACAAGGCTTATCTCCCTTCAGTCTGCTCTCAAGGCAAGATGTTCATGGTCAGCTGGGAATTCCACCTCCCTGGCACCAGAGAGAACTCAGGACAGGACAAATGTCCGGCCTGGGTTATCTCACCAATTCCTGAGAGGGGGAAGATGTCCTGAGTTATGGCCCCAGCTGATGGACAGAACAGATGAGCTCTCCTATGCCATAGGGGAAGTCCTGCTGCAGGAACCTCATGGAACCAAGGGTCCTTTGTGACAGATCAAGGCCCCATGGAACCAAAAAGAGCATTGTGACACCATGGGGCCCCATGGAACCAAATCTCCACTGTGACAGTACGGAACCTCAAGGAACCAAGCGTCTGTTGTGACAATTTGCAAATACAGAGACCACTGTTGAGTACAGAACCTCATGGAACCAAAAGTCCATTGTGAAAGATCAAGGCCTCATGGAACCGAAAAGGGCGTTGTGAAACCGTGGGGTTCCATGGACCCAAATCTCCACTGTGACAGTACGGAACCTCATGGAACCAAGGGGCCTTTGTGACACTGCATGGCTTCAGGGAATCAAGGAGTCCAAAGGTCTCAAACATTCCCTGCAGGGTTCTGCCTTGGAGAAGGGGAACCTCATTGGTGGCACCTTGGACTTGGCACACACCTGAAGAGTGAGTGTGTTTTCAGTGGGGAAAGCTAGGAGTTTTAGATTGCTTCAAAAATAAGAAAGAAAAAGGAAAAACCCCTATTTTCTAACTATAGCCAGTTCCCCAAACAAAGCAGTTCCCAGGTGAGTGAGGACAGACAGGATGGGGTTGGGGAATGTGGAGCAAGGGTGTCCACACTGGGTCAGACCTCAAGGCACAGCTTGTCTGAGCAGGCCAGACATCCTGAGGAGAGACCCTGGATCAATATCAGTGCAATCACCTCTGCTCTAAAGAGAACAGTAACAATATACACCCTTTAAAATAGGAATGTGCATTTCTTAGAAGCTCTTTGAAGTATTTCTCTATAACTGGAGTTGAAAACCTTCCCAATGAACTGCACCAGACCAGAGGGCAATAAAGGTAGAGCCATGGTTTCTTAGGACTTGCTTGATCCCAATGAGTCCCGTGGTGCATTTGTGCTGAGCCCTGGAACCTCAGGGCCTGAGAGGAGATTGCACAAACCTTTCCAGGAGTCCAAGTCAGAAGAAAAACCCAAAGTGTCTCAAAGCATTATTGGGTCCCATTGAGGTCCATGCCCAACACAGGCTCCCCATGGACACCTTGGAGGAGAGAATTGGAGCCCATGATTGCCCAAAAACCTCTCAGAGAGTCAGAGAAGAAAGGAAAAAAGAAAGTACCTTAAAAAAACCTGAAGTACCTTGAAGCATTAATGAGCCTCACTGAGTGTTGTTACTGACAAAGGCTCTCAAGGGACTAATTAAAGCAGATGATTGGAGGCCTTGATTGTACAAAGCTCTCAGAGACTCCAAAGCAAAAGCAAAACCCAAAGCCCTCTGAAAAACCTGCAGTCCTTGGAAGCCCCTCCCAGGGCCATTCCTGACCAAGGCTCCCAACAGACTGGTCCCAACAGATCCTTGAGGCCACTGGGATGTGGGGGGATGCTGAGGGCAGCACAAGGGGTGACAGTGCCCAGCCTTGCTGGGGCTGTGTCAGGAGGCCCCAGTGGCTCAGGACAAAGGCTTCTCACAGCCCTTGGTGGCACAGACCCTGCTGTGCCCCAGGGCACCAAGACTTGGCTTCTCTTTGTCCTCACCTGTCATCACTGCCTCCATCTCTTGGCTCTGATTGAGACTTGGGGACATTTTCTCACTTGTGTCCCTCAGCGGGACCCATTAAAACTTGAAGAAACTTTGGAGATTGATTTTGACTTGGAATTCTTGAGAGGTTCCTTCAGCTGCCTCTCAGGGACTGATGTTCAGGGCCTCAGCACAAACCCTGAGAGGGTCATTGAAGTCCTTGTGCTGTGTCTGTGCTGCTGAGCTGGGCCGGGCTCCTGGCACAGAGGCAGCTCCTGGCAAGGGCAGCGCTGCAGAGAGACAGCTCTGCCCAGGAGCAGCTCCTGTGCACAGCCC
This sequence comes from Tychaedon coryphoeus, assembly GCA_013398595.1. Classification (NCBI taxonomy): domain Eukaryota; kingdom Metazoa; phylum Chordata; class Aves; order Passeriformes; family Muscicapidae; genus Tychaedon; species Tychaedon coryphoeus. Next base: position 47,488 of record WBND01001629.1, read on the forward strand.
AGCAGGGCTGGGGCACTGCCTGCAGCCACCCCGGGCACGGCACAGAGGCACAGAGGGGTTAAACTCAGCCTGGGCTGGGAGCACAGAGCAGAGCTCACTGAGGGCTCACTAGAGCAGAAATCCTCACAGTGTTTGAAACAGTCAGTCTCTGGCTGCAGTTCCTGCAGGGATCTCCTGAAGCTGGCACATCCCACAGCTTCCAGGCCCTTCCAGGAGCACTCTCAGAGCTGCTGCAGGGCAGGGGATGTGGCCCTAGGGCAGGGCTGGATTTCCTTGCTGCAGCAGCCGAGGCACAGCCCCAGGCAGCTCCCTGTGTCCAGGCTCTGCTGCAGGGCTGAGCAGCCGGGGCTGCAGCCAGGGGTGCGCAGGGCTGTCGTGCAGAGCAGGGTCCTGCAGCCCAGGGCGCTGTGCTGGGGCAGGGACTCTGCTGCCTGCCAGGGACAGCTCTCAGCCAGCCTGGGGAGCTGCTCCCAGCGCTGGGGGAGAAGATGTGGGGGCAAGGAGCGACCCTGAGCAGGGCAGGTGCTGCTGCTGGGAGGGGCTGGGTGGGGCAGGGCTACTCCCAGCTCCAGACCAGCCTGGGCACAGCTCCAGAATACTTCCCAAAAGAAGGTGAGCCTGAGATTGCTGTAAAGGTCAGGAGAGTTCCTGTGAGTGTTTTCAATTTTCTACTTGGAGAAGGATGGGAATGTTGGGGTGATGACAAAAGGATTTTTGCTTTTTATACATGTTTCATATATTCATAGCTCTGTAAAGTACTGTTATATAGTTATAAAAGTACAATTCTTAATTTACTCTAATAAACTCTTAACTAATTCTATTAAATTACTATTATATACTTATATAACCATAATCCTTAGTAAACTGTAGTACATTTCCTAACCTTACTCTTAGATTTTTGAACAATAAGCTGACCTTCTAAATACATTCCTGAAACAATGTATAGTCTTATTATCAGGAAGAGGACCTACAAGAAGAACTTTTTTAATTTTTTTTTTTTTAACAGAATGTAAGCAGTCATAAAAAATTGGGGCAAAGAAGCCCTTGGATCTACTCCAATGGGTTGACCCAAGGGTGGGTAACAGGGGAAACCAAATCTCCTGTTGGATGTTCCTGTTAAATATCCTAATTAATCAACCTCAATAAATTGTTGGAATTGGTGGCTGGGTCTGCCCCTCCCCACTGGGATGCCTGGAAGCTTCCAATAAAGATCTGTTTTTTACTTTACCGTTCTAACACTCTTGCAAGGGTTTTTTATTTTTTTGATTATAGAGAACAGGAGTATAAGAGAAGCAGAACAGGAATTGTAGTCCCAGAGAATCACAGAACATTGTGAGTTGAAAGAGACACAGTAGAATCACCAAAGTAATGTTTGAACATTTACATAGAGTCCAGATCTGTAACTTTGGGTAGTCAGTCTCTCTGCTGGAGCCTCCCAAAGGGCCTTCAGCCACTCCTCAGCCCTGGGCAGCACCAGCATCCCCTTTGCAGGGCCCAGCAGGGCTCTCCTGAGCTGCCCTTGCCCACTTGCAGACAGACCCTGCCCCAGACAGGGCCCTGCAGACAGGCAGGTTTCTGTGGGGCAGGTGAGGGCACAGAGGGTGGGATGGGCTCTGTGAGCCTGGCAGGGACAGGGCAGCTCTCAGGAGGGAAATGTCCAGGCCCAGGGAGATGCTAAGGGAAGGAGAGGGGTCTGAACAGAGCAGTGCTGGGGGCAGGAGGGCACTGTTGGTGTGTGGGAGGTGCCGTGCACAGCTGGGTACAGGAACACTGCCCTGAGTGCCCGGCTGTCTCTGCCCTGCCCTCTCAGGCACAGCACCACAGCATCTTCTCTTGTTTCTGCACTCTTCTGATACTGTCGTTGCAATCTGCTGCTCTCAGGGAGGCTCTGGGATTGCAGCACTGAGTCAGGCACTGCCCTTGGGATTCCTGCCAGGCAAAGGGTGTCCATGGGAATGGGGTGTCCAAGCTTCCCTGGGACCTGTGGGGCTGAGGGCAAAGCAGTCCATGGGAGAGGGGAATGAGCTGAGCCCCCTCCCTGAGATCCCATCATGGGCACAACTGGGGGTATCCTTGCTGTGTCCTTCCAAGCTCTGAGCTGCTCTCCTGGGTGCAAATCTATGCCAGAGCCTCTCGGAGTTCCCTGAGTGTCCCACAGGAAAGTGCAGAGATGCCACAGCTGAGGAAATGCTGTTGGGTTTGCCAAGGGAGCCGTGAGTGTCCTTGGAAGAGGGGGGTGCTGAGACCTTACTGAGAGACCTTTAGAGCGGGTGAGACATTCAGGGATCCCTCCGCTCTGGGCAGGGTCTGGTTTATCCCAGGGTGACATGGGAATGTGATTGTGCTCTGATTGCAGCCAAAGGTGCAAACCCAGGGCAGTTCGGAACAAGCCCATCCAGCCCCTCACCTTGCCCTGAGCCATAGGGAATCTTTTGCCTCTCACATCTATCAGTGGCAAACTGAGTGCAGCAGAAATACTGGGGATTTCTCTCTTTGGAGAACCAGGAATTATGTGTGGGTAGGAAAATACTGGCTAATATTCCTTCCTGCTATCCATGTGCTTTAGAAGTGGGAGTGGAGACACTACCAAGCCCTTCTGCATTAGGAGTGATTCCACTGACAAATCCTGAATATCCAGCCTGTCCCTCTGTCACAAGGCCACAAATCCAGGGTAGCAGGGCAGGGATGGCTCCTCAAGAGCCCCATGCACAGGCCTGGCTGCTCCTGGCACACTCAAACAGCACAACTGGAGCTCAGTCAGAGACCTGGGTGAAGGTTTTCCCAGGGCAGGAACAAGGGTGGGTGAGTCACAGTGGGACAGTCTACAGGGAATGGCCCAGGTTTGGCTCAAAGCAGCCTCTGCTGACTTGTCACTGTCCTTTATCCATGAACAGGTCCCCATGTCCAGAGACAGCAAATGTCCAACAGCAGCTCCATCAGCCACTTCTTCCTGCTGCCATTGGCACACACAAGGCAGCTGCAGCTTCTGCACTTCTGCCTCTTCCTGGGCATCTCCCTGGCTGCCTTCCTGGCCAATGGCCTCATCATCAGTGCCGTAGCCTGCGGCCACCACCTGCACACCCCCATGTTCTTCTTCCTGCTCAACCTGGCCCTCACTGACCTGGGCTGCATCTGCACCACTGT
>WBND01001629.1:50652-67372 GCA_013398595.1 Tychaedon coryphoeus
CCTCTGGGACACCAGGACCATCTCCTACTCAGGATGTGCTGCACAGGTCTTTATGCTTGTCTTCCTCATCTCAGCTGAGTTTTCTCTCCTGACCATCATGTGCTACGACCGCTATGTGTCCATCTGCAAACCCCTGCACTACAGGACCCTCCTGGGCAGCAGAGCTTGTGTCCACATGGCAGCAGCTGCCTGGGCCAGTGGGTTTCTCATTGCTCTCATGCACACGGCCAATACATTTTCCCTGCCCCTGTGCCATGACAATGCCCTGGGCCAGTTCTTCTGTGAAATCCCACAGATCCTCAAGCTCTCCTGCTCAGACACATACCTGATGGAATTAGGGCTTGTTGCTTTTATTTCTTTTCCATTTTTTGGCTGTTTCGTGTTTATTGTTTTCTCCTATGTGCAGATCTTCAGGGCTGTGCTGAGGATCCCCTCTGAGCAGGGACGGCACAAAGCCTTTTCCACCTGCCTCCCTCACCTGGCTGTGGTCTCCCTGTTCCTCAGCACAGCATTCTTTGCCTGCGTGAAGCCCCCCTCCATCTCCTCCCCATCCCTGGATCTGGCACTGTCAGTCTGTACTCAGTGATGCTTCCAGCCCTGAACCCCCTCATCTACAGCCTGAGGAACCAGGAGATCAATGATGCCCTGAGAAAATTGGTGACTCTATATTTTCAGAAGTGTTAAACTCTGTTTTCTGCTGCAGTGCCTTTAGAATGTAACTCTACCATCTTAGCCTTTTTCCCCGTTTGTCCACTTTTTCTTTGGTAATTTTTACTACTGTTGCTGTGGTTTTTTTACACAATACTGTGTCATTACTCTTTGCATTTCTACGTGAATATCTAATATTCTTTTGAAACTCAAAGACTTGCAAGAGGTCTGTTCCCTGTGTATTTGAATAAAAACAAGTGGCTACCCTGACTTGTGTGTCCAAGGTATTTTCCTGTGCCCTTCTCTGTCTCTGCAGGGGCAGTGCCTATGAGCAGAGGTGGAGGGAAGAGACTCACAGCACAGCAGCACAGCCAGGGACAATGGCCCTGGCTCTTCCCACATCTGCTCTTCCCAGCTCCACCCTGTCCTTGCCAGCCCTTCTCTGGCTGTAAGGCCGCAGTGCTCTGGCAGCTTGGTCACTGTCCTGCTGCGTGTCCATGCTGTGAGCACAGGCAGGGATAGGCCATGGGCACTGCTGGGACACAGCTGGGCTCCAGCACAGCAGCTCCATCAGGAAAGGGATCTCCTGAGGGCAGGGCAGGAAGGCTTTGCTCTCCTCCAGAGCTGCTGTCAGGAATGTGCTCCAGGAATGCCCTGGCAAAGCAAAGCCCAGTGCCTGGGGCAGAGGGGCAGTGTGCAGGGGGGCACGCAGCAATGTCCTGGCACAGCCAGAGCTCCTGGCATGGACCTGAGGGAGCAGCAGAGCAGGGCCTGGGCTGTGTCTTTGTTCTGGGGACAGCCTGGGAAGGTGCCCCGGGGCAATTGTCCCACACCAGCCCCTGCAACCACCATACCCAGAACAGGCCTCTGCCCCACCTGCAGGAGGTTGTTTGTCCCTGGATAAAGGGACACTAAGTGACCAGGCCAGCAGACCATGTTTGCTCTTACTGAGGAGATTTCAGCAGTGCATTGTGTCTGTGGGGGAAGATGAACCCGAGTGAGCACAAACATCATCATCAGCACTCGGGCATGGCACAAAAGTGCCTTGAGGCCACTTCACTCTGGGAAACCACCTGAATTCATTACTGGGCTGTGGTCAGGACTGCATGGAGAGAAACATCCTGGGCAGGGAGGTCCCAGGTAAAAATGCTCAGGATAGCCATGGATTCCAAGGAGAGATCATTGGAGTGCTGGATCTGTGGGGAGAAATCAGAGCTGCCTCCATTCTGAACCTGGACAGGGCTGTGCTGTGTTCTGGGCACTGAGATGGAACTGAGAGATGTGGAAAAGGCCTTTGGTGTCAGGGATGTTGACAAGGCTGGGCACTGTCAGTCATTGTGAGACCTCTCTCAAAGCCTTGGAAAGGCCAGAGCCATCCCAGCGGGTCCTGGGCACTTGGGAAGGGCAGACATGGAACCAGTCTGCAAACAGGGCAGGGAGGGGCTCTGGGACAGTCACAGACTGGTCAGGCTCAGCAGGCAAGGGCACGTGGCAAATCGTCCTGCACCCATTCCAGGCACTGGCAGCACAAGGCAGGGATGGCAGAACCCCCAGGGAGAGAAAAGAACGGGATGTTGTGTGCCCAGACTTTAGCCAGGCCTGGGACATGGTCTGCTGTGCTCTCCTCAGAGACGGATTGGAGAGAGCTGGGCTGCAGGAGTGGAACATAGGGTGGGTGGGAATTTGGCTGAACAATGAGGGTCAAATGTCATCCATGGCACAGAGTCCTCTTGGCAGCCACTCCCTGATGACATCGTTCAGTAACCAGCCCTTGACCACCACCATGGAATTTTTCTATTATCTCTACAATGGCATGAAATGCACTTTAAATTCCTTTGTGGATACTGCCAAATTGCAGGGAGTTCTGACCAAACTCATCTAGTTAATGGTAACTGCAAAATGTAATTTGGCAAGATGACTGAGTTGGGTAAATTTCTGTTGTCATCAGGTTCCAATCAAGCCACAAGGGAGAAAAGCTAGGAAAAACTAATCATCAGATGAAAGGCTTTTTGAGAGGGAAACAAAAAACAAAACCAACACCAAAAAAAAAACCAACCCCAAACCCACCCCCCTCCTCCCCAAAAAAAACCAACCAAAAAAACACAGGAAGAGATACCCAATAAAACAAAAAAGCCCCACAAACCAATCACAAATAACAAAGGTCAAACAGAGAAGAAAAGCAAATCCACAGGAAATGTCCTCTCAGTGAAATGGAAATGGAAGTCTCCTCTCAGGAAATACATAACTGCCTTGTGCCAGGAGAGGATTTCATATGTGTAGGTACTGTTTTGAAAGAAAAATGTCTTTAAAAAGAAATCAAACCCCTTGGCCCTTTGCCCCCCACTTCTCTCAGGTTATTTCTGATCATATTGTGGCATGGAATGGAACATCCCTTGGGTCAGTCCAGACCAGCTGTCCCATCCCGGCTCCCTTGGGAACACTTGCCCACCCCAAGCCCATGGATTTGGGGGGGTTGCAGACGCACCTCATGTGGGGGTGAGCACTGTGACAAGGACAGGAGAACAGAACAACATTTACTCTTATCAAGGACAGTTGAACAGAACCGCACAGCCTTGGAAGAATGGATAAAGGATTTAACTCTCGGAAACAGAAGTCACACAAAATGCAAGGGGGATGCCAGCTCAGCTCTGCAAGGCTGATAAAGCAAAAAGTATGCAAAACAAGGAAGTTGCCATTATTCAAAAGCAGGGATTGAGGAACAGCCCCCTAAAAAGAACACTGGATGTTGAAGACAGACCCCAAATAACTATATAAGGAGTTTTGATAAGGGTTGAACTGTCAAATAAAGTCAAAGGTATTGAGGGATAGCAAATGAATATGTAATCAGGGTGTCTGGTAAAAAATCTGTTCATTCAATGCTCAGTGCGCTCGAATGGAGGAAGGATCCCCTGAGTGACTACCATGCTGTAATAAAGAATACCTGTTTTCAATTATTTAAAATTGTGCAAGAAACTTTCTATCCAGCAGATTTCAGTATAAGTGGTGCTCTTGACTTGATTATGGCCCTTGCACAGTTTCACAATGGCCCGTTGGGTCCATAAGGCGCTGCTGTATAACAATGGACCCTTGGTTGCATTAGGGTCCGTACTGTCAAAATGACTTCCTTGGTTCTGCACTGCCACAGTGCTCTCCTTGGTTCCATGAGGCCTTGGGGTGTTAGAACAACCCCTTGGTTCCATGAACTGCCATAGTGTTGCAATGGTCTCTTGGATCTGCAGTATTGCAATGGACACTTGGTTACAAGCAGCCCCACTGGGTCACAATGAATATTTGGTTCCATGGGGTGTCACAGTGGTCTCCTTGGTTCCATGAGACTCTGCAGTGTCACACTGTCCCATGGGTTCCATGAGCTTCTGTCTTATCAACCATCTCCTTTGTTCCAGTGAGGCCCTGCAGTGTCACTATGGCCCTTTGGTTCCATGAGGTTCCATAGCAGAACATGGTTGCCTTGATTCCAAGAGATTCCACTGTGTCACACTGGGCCCTTGGTTCCATGAGGTTCCATGGTATCGCCATGGTCTCCCTGGATCCGCAGTATCCCTATGGACCATTGGTTCCATGTGGCCCTGCTGTGTCACAGTGGCTCCTTGGTTCCATGAAGCCCCACTGTATAACAATGGAATCTTTGTCCATGAGGTTCTGTAGTATCACAATGGTCTCCTTGGTTCTGGACTGTAACAATGGACCCTTGGTTCCACGAGTTTCCATTATGTCACGATCCTTTCCTTGGTTCCATCAGCCTTGCTGTGTCACAACGGACCCTTGGTTCCATGAGCTTCTGTAGTGTCACCATAGGCTCCTGGATTCCGCATTGTCACAGTGGACAATTGGTTCTAATGGGACCCTGCTGTGTCACAATAAACCCTTAGTGCTATGAAGTTCTAGAGTGTCACAACAGTCTCCCTGGTTCAACAAGGCCTTGGAATGTGACAATGGCTGCTTGGTTCCATGAGCTTCCATTGTGTCAACAATGGTCTCCTTGTTTCTGCAGGGTCATAGTGGACCCTCGGTTCTATAAGGTTCCTAAATGTCACTGGTGTCCTTGGTTACGTGTGGCCTTGCTGTGTCACCACGGCCCCTTGGTTCCATGAGTTTCTGTACTGTCAGCAGTGGTTCCTTTGTTCTCAGGAGGCACCACTATGTCACACTGGACCTTGGGTTCCATGAAGTTCTTCAGTGTCACAGTGACCCTTTGGATTTATGAGGTCCCACAGTGTCACCATGGACTCCTTGGATCTGCGTTGTCACAATGGACAATGCAGCCCCAATGTGTCACAATGGCCCCTTGGATCCACAAGGCCCTACTTTTTCACAAAGGACCCTTGGTTCCAGAGGTTTTGTAGTGTAACTATGGACTCCTTGGTTCTATGAGTTACCCCAATTTTAGCAGAGGTTTCCTTGGTTCAAATAAGGCCCTGCTGTACCTCAATGCATCCTTGGTTCCATGAGGATCTGGGGTATCACTAAGGTTTCTTGGTTCCACAAGGCCCCACTGTGTGCCCCACTGTGTCAGAATGGTGTCACTCTGTTCCAGGAGGCGCGACAGAGTCACCATGGACTCTTGGTTCTCAGAGGTTCAGTAGCATCTTTATGGTTGCCATGGTTACTCGAGTTTCCTTAGTGTCACAATGCTCCCAATGGGTGCATTAGGCTCTGCTTTGACACAACGGTCCCCTGGGTTCCATCAAAGTCCTACTGTACCAAAAAGGAGCCTTGGATTCATGAGGCCCTGCTGTGTCACACTGGACCTGTGGTTCCATAGTGTCACCATGCTCTTCTCCAATGGGCAGTGTAACAACCGATCATTGGTTCCATGTGACATTGTCATGTCACAGTGGTCTGCTGGGTTCCATGTTTCCCCTCAGTGACACAATGGAGCCTTGTTTCTGTGAGGCTCCGAACTGTCACAATTGTTTCCTTGGTTCCATGAGCCACTGTTGTGTTGCAAGGATCTCCTAGACTCCATGAGGATACAAAAGCTTGGCATAAACATTGAGCAACACCTGCTTAACACACCTGGGTATATCTGTCTACATTCAAAAGAGGGGTTAAAGGTGAGAATGGCACCATCAGCTTCCATCTGCAACAGATCCAGGGAAAGGACGGGGACAGAGAATTTGGCTGAAAGGCTCAGAGAATTCTGATTTCAGAGAACATTGCTGGTCACACAGGCCCTTGTAGGAAGGTGACATCATTCCAGGCAGCCTGTGCTGACCATGTGGTTCCTCAGTGGGTTTTGTTTTTAAGGAAACCTGCTCAGGCTTTTCCATTCTTTCCTTATCAACAGGAAAATTTCTCCTGGACCTGTGTGCAGGCAGAGCCCAGAGGACAGCATGTGGGACATGGTGCAATGGGCTGGGACAGCCAGCTGCAGAGCTCAGGGGACAAGGTTCTGCTGCAGGGCACAGGGATGTCAGTCCCAGGTGGGCAGTGTCAGACATGGTGAGGCTGGGAGTGATGAGCGAGTTGTGCAAACAGGGTCAGCCCTCAAGGGACTCATTCTTCTCTGTGCACAGACCTCCTAAGGAGACATTCAGCATCAAAATAATGTGAGGAATGCTTCCATCACCTCTTCTATTAAATGAGAATTTAAAAAATACTGGCTTGATAAAAGAGAACAAAAGGCATGAGGTGCACTTTGAAATCTCCTTCCTTAACAGAACTCCAAACTGACTCCAAGCAACTGCACAAGCCCTGGATTGAAGACAATTGAACGAAGACAAAGAGCTCTGAAGGGCTTTCTAGATTTTAATGAGCCCCACGGATGATTTGGGGCTGAGTCCAGGACCCCCAGGCACTGAGAGAAGGTTGAAGAAGCTGCTCAAGGAGTCAGAAGCAAAACGCCAAGTCCCTTGGAGCATCACTGGCCCCACTGAGGGCAGGGACTGCCAAAGGCTCCCCAGGGACTGCAGAGAGCAGATCCTTGAGGCCAGCATTGCAGGAGCCAAAGGCTGTGAGCAGGGAACTGCAATGCTGAGCAAGGCCTGGGCTGGTTGGAGGCTGCAGAAAGGCCAAGGCCTGAGCCCAGGCTTTGCAGGGCAGGGCCTGTCCCTCCCGGCTGGCTGGGGGCTGTTCCTGGGGCAGTGGGATGTGAGGGGCAGCAAGGACAAATGTCCTAAACCTGTGTGACACTCCAGATGCTCATGGAACCAAGGGCTAATACCTTCTTTATCTTCCTTTTTCAGGGGACATGGTTTTACACTAACTGGTTGTTTTCCTTTAAGTTTGACTTGCCCAGGAGGTACATTCTTTGCCCTTCCTGGTATGTCAAATGCTCATACCCCAGGAAACACTTGATAAAATTTCTATATATTGTTGATCCTTTACCTCCAAAATAATCCTTCCATTCTTGAATGTGATCTTTTGTGCTAGGAACACGTGGAGCAAGGAGGGGGATGGGAGCTCGGACCCAAGGAAGCCTCTTTAAACGCACGTGGCGTTTAGACAAAGAAATAGTTCTCCCTCTCTGAGAGCCTCCCCTGAGGCTGCAGGAACCAATCGGGAACCTGGGTTAGTGATTGACCGCCCAGGAGACCAATTAGAAGGCTGTTTCGCTTTCACAAACCACAAAAACAAAAGTTAGCTCTGCCTTTTGCTTTCCAGTTTGGAGGAAAGAAGGAGCTCCCCCCGGCTCTGGGGCTCCGGCCCCGGCGGGGAGGAGGGCCCGGCCCCGGATTGCCTCGGAGTAGACCTGGCTCGGCTAGGTCCGGCACCCGGGCCCCGGGGGGAAGGGGGGGGGCCGCGGGGCCCCACGCGGCGGGACTTGGCGCGGCCCTGGCCCCACGCAGCCGGCCCAGCTTGGCGCGGATCCGGCTCGGCATGGCGTGCTCTCTTCATGCGGCATAGCCGAGCGGGGGATGGGGGAGCCACCAAGGGCTCTCCCTTTCCCCCGTTCTGGGAAAAGAAGCCTCCGAACGGCCGCGTGTTGGAGGGAGGTCCGGCTTTTGGCAAGTAGTCCCAGCGATCACGTTTTTCCAGCATGGCTTTTACTCGAACTCTTCAATGTGTTTTTGGATACAAGTTAACTGTTAGTACCTGGATGAGAGTCTAGATTTCCTGAGTTTCCCGGAATGAAAGGAAGAAAGCAAGAAAAACTCCAGGAGTCAGCTGGATGAAGACGAAAGTTTTAATGAAGGAAAGATGAAAGAGTTGCAACTGATAAGTAGCTTAAAACCTTTTTTGTGGGCTTTAAGGGGACTGTGACTACACTAAAATTCCTTTAAACTGTAAAAAGTACTTGGGGAGGTTTATAGGTGCTGAAAAAAAAACTTTTGCCTTGGGGAAATAAAATTCTCTGTTTTGGGACTAGAATATGAACAGAAACATTCGATAAAGAAAAGGATGAAGATAACTTTGTTTTTCAGCACAGCCTGCCTTTAAAATGACACCCCATGTACTTTCAACAGCCCATACACAGCTCCGGAAGGACTGTAAAATGGGAAGAAAATCATGGTTCGTGTGTTTTGGGCAGATGCAGACTGTGAAGGTAGAAACATCCCCTAAGCCTAAACCAACAAAAAGGGAGCTCTTCTCTAAAGTGTATTGAAATGATTATTTAAGTAATAACTAACTAAAGTGTTCTTTGTATGTTGCTGATGTAAAAAAAGGGGAAGGAGGGAATAACCTGGAAATCTCATTCTGAATTTTGTTGTGTTGTTAATAAATTTCTGTTTATACCTTTTTAAGTTTTGAGCCTGTTTTACCTTTACTCCTAAATTCGATCCCCAAGAGGAATTAAATCTATTAAAATTGGCAAAACCCTAGTCACACCGTGACATCTTTGCTTCCAGATGTTCCAACAAATCCCTACCCAAAAGCACCTTTGGGGCATTGGGCATATATAAAAACTTATGAATCCCCCATTGTTTCCCAAGTTTGTACTTTAATGGTTTGCAAAAGTATGCTTTTTCAGATTGGCTGGTTGCCCCCTTTACCATAACATAATCATCTGTTATAGGCATTCAAGCTTTATTTAACAGTGAGTATGTTGCTCCTATATGCACCAAAAATTCAGTTTTCTTTTCTTTGTCCCCTAGGTTAATTATAACCAGTGGGTCTGCTAGGGTGAGACCCTCTGGTCCTTTTCAGTCTTCCTTAATTTGTGCAACCACCCCTTCCCCTATTCTGTCTCCTCTTCTCTGACCATCACTTTTTCTTCATTCTGGGCGCTGGATTTTCCAGTGACCAAATGTTTTGCAAAATGCATGTTGGTCTTTCCCTAGCTGGGGTGGACCTTGCTTTGGTGGTCCTTGACCACATTTCCCTTTTTCTTCTCTTACTGCTGCTACTAATTTCCTCCTAATTATCCCTTGTTTGTATCCTTCCTCTCAATTGCCGAAAACTCTTCATTCCTCATCTGGTAAGGTTTCTAAATTTCTCCCCATTGGACCCCAAATCTTCTGAAGTTTGTGCCTAATGTCTCTTGTAGACTGTCCCAAAAATAAATTTACTAATTGTTATATTCCTTCTTCAGATTCAGGATCCAAAGATGTACAGTGACCCATTGCATCCTGTAAATGGTCTAAAAATTCAGAAGGACCTTGTTTAACTGTATATAGGGCTGACCAGTTCATGGTTTTAAGAATTGCCTTCTTCATTCCTTTTATTAGAAATTCTTGGTAGCTTTCTATATTTTCAATCTTCCTTATTTGGATCCCAACGTGGATCCTGGAGAGGGAAAAATTCCTTAACATCCTCCTGTGTTATTCTATAAATGTTTTCTGCTAAGTCCCTCGTTGTTTCCAAGATTAACTGCTTTTCTGTCTCAGTTAAAGCATCCAACAGTAACGGTATATCAGCCCAATCCGGGTTGTGTTGTTTAATTATGTATCAGCTATTTAGCAGTGCCTATCGGGTCACTTTGATTGTTCTTAGCAACCCTTTCCCATGCCTCTAAGTCAACAGTGGAAAAAGGTATTTTAACTAACATCCTCCCTCCCCTACATCCTACGCCCTCCTGTAAAGGTGCTCGTAATATTTCTCTCGTTTGTTTTCTAATTCGGGATGCTACAGGGCTACGTGGGGGAGATGGAGCTAGAGTTGGGGTTGGAGTCAGTGATCCTTCTGAGTCCATTTCTTCTCCTGATTTTTCTTGCCTTTGGCGGGGGGGGGGGGGGGCTAAACAGATAATCTAATTCCTATCCTTGTGTCTCTGTGCAATAAACTTTATCAGGATGGGTACAATGCTGCTTTATTGAACAGGTACCCCAACATTGCTTGGATTTCCTTTTATTAGCTTGACTGTCTTTTTTAAGGGCCAATACCAGGAGATCACAAGGAGGTCTAACGCCAGAATCTCTGCTACTCAGGATGATTCTGGACGGAAAAGAATGTATCAGCATATGTTACTTCATCTCATTTTCCTTCTCTCCTTAAAAATAGCATTAATTGCAATAAGGTGTCATAATCTAAAGTTCCAGCAGGTGGCCATCTAGTACCTTCTCCCATAAAGTACCTTCTCTCCTATAAAGTGGCTACCACTGTGTACAAAATTTTATACAGGTTCTTCTGTTTTCAGTACTAATTCTTTCCAGTGTGTCAAAATACAGCCTAAAGGACTCGCCTTAGAAATCTCTTTGCTCTGACTAGCACCTATTCTTTTCCCAATGTTTCTTTACTTTATCCCGGCTCTTTGCCTTAATTTGAAAATCTCAGGGTATAAGAGTAGGCTGAGAACACTCAGGTTTAATTATTTCTGCTGGCTTTCTTAAATTATTTGAAACCCCATTCTCCAATAATTCAAACAATCTGTTACTTCCTTCTTCCTCTCAACCAGTCACCCCTAGAATTCTTACAGCTTTCTGAGTAGCCTTTGCATCTTTTGTATAACACAAAAGACTGATTCTCTTGGTCACTGTCTCTGGTATGTCTGCCTATACTACAGCTCTTCACACTGAGTACAGAGAAAACAAATCCAAGGTTCACAGAGGCAGCCCCTCGGACACACAATCTCTACTAAATTTGGTGTCCTCTGATTTCCATTCGTAAGACACTTCAACCACTTATCTCTTATCCAACTCTCCCAGTTCTCTCCACACACACAAGTTTTAAATCTCAGGTCACGATTTGATCACCCTTGCTACAAATCTCACACTGCAACTCTGACACATCCACAAACACAACCTCCTCCTATCCCAAATTCCCGAGAATCAAGCGTATGCCACTGCCAGAAGGGAATTCCTTTAATTCGTCTTGCGAGGTTTGCACCAGTTTTTCGTCCTCTCCCAGTCTTCCTCAAAAATGTCCCAGTCCTTGGGGACCAAATGACATTTTCCACAGGCTAAATTTACTATCTCACATTTCGCATGTGCTGCCTACCACTTATTATACTGCAGCAGCTCTGGACCCTCAGCATGCAGGTCTCTGGCTCTAAGATATGCAATACCACCTACTCTCATACTTACACTGGAGAAGAACCCAAGCTGAATGCCATTCCAGTTCCCAGTGGAAGATTGTCAGCCCACACACAAAACAAGGAATTACTCCTGCTCATCTCCACCCATGTGGATTTCTGAGTCCTCTCTCTTCTAGGGGTAGTTCCCAGTCAGATCACAGATAAGAATTAGTCTGGCTCAAGTATACTCCTCCCAAGAACACCCTATCTATCCTACTGTTCCTTGCAGAGGTCCAGTCCCTCTCTGTATTCAAAAACTCTCCTGGCTCAAGCTGGAACCATCTGGAAAGAGCCTGCCTAGATGGCCGGGCACTTTCAGCTCAGGCTCAAGCTTCAACAGCCACTTCTAACAACCCACAAAGTAAGTGCACAGCACAGCTAATATAAAAGACTAGGAAGCTACCAGTTTGTTGCAACTATAGCTTTTGACACAAGAGGGCAGTATTATAACAAAAATACACAATAACCATTGAAGGCTGCACATTAAAAATTAATCAACATTCACACATTTCATGCAGTACCTGCAACCACTTCACTCTCTTTGCCCGTCTTTGGCTGTTTTGGTCACCTGAAAATGCAAACCCGAATTGGCGCCTCATTCTCTCTTCGTACCTAAGTACAACTCACCAATCACTCACGCAGCCATTCACACAGTCAGGGTACCCTCAAAAAATAACAGCATAAATCAAAATAGCAGCAATAAACAAGAATTTGCCCAATTCATCCACAGAATTGCTAGCAGGTCCTTAGCGACACAGCAAATCATTTTGACAGCAGCTAAACCCTTCTGTTGCTTGCAAGCAGAACGGCACAGGCTCACATTGTGCACAGGATGTCTCCTGCAACTCATCAACAGTCTTTCAGCCACTCATACGCCTTATAGGCTACTTTCCATAATTTGAAACATACCCGTTGTCCACAGTCCCAGCAGGTCTTGTCTGTCCCTGTGATGAGTAGCCACGTTGTGGAAGTCCCTCTAGGAAGATCCCGGAGGGTCGTTGCTATATCCACTGTGTCTCTATCCTAGTTATTTAAGAAGAGACAGGGTGGCTGGCATGAATAGGACAAGAACAAAAGAGGCTCTCTGTGGTTTCTCAGGTTCTTGATTTATTCCATGGTGGTCTTGGGCAGGTAAAAAGGCAAAGAGGGCAAAATCCCAGATACCACGGTTTTTCTAGGGGAAAGGAGGGGGTGAGAAGGGATTTGGCTGTCAGACAATGGGAAGGGGACACGGGGTCAGGGAGACGGGGGGAGGGGACAGGAAGGAAGACACCGGGACAGGGGGAAGGGACAGGAAAAGGGGACTTAGGATATATTTGCATATTCCTTTTACCTCCTAATATTGAAATACAACAGGTCGTCAGAGACGTCCACAGCCTGGTCTGATCTCACAGCCAGACAGAGTTTCTCCTGTCTGGCTCGCCAAAATGAAGCATTGAAAGGACTCTCCAGCTAACGAAAGTTAGAAAGCAGGATGTTTATTGACAGTGCTGGGTACATGGGGAGTAACCTCCCAAAGACGTGTGCAAAATTCACTAAGCTCCTGCTTTCTATTTCTTCCCAAAAATCTTAAATGTTCATATAATTACCCAATATGTCTATACATATGCATTACCTAACCCTGCCTTGCCCCACTGTGTATTAAAATGAGTTCAAAGTCCTTTTACATTTGTGCAGTCCTTTGCTCAAGATGGGTGAGTGGATCTTGAATTGGGTCAGTGGTCTTCTAAGATGAAGGCAGGGACATCTTTCTCATGGTAAACTTTTCACCTTAGTCTTGATGGCAGGCCCTCTGGTCGCTTGGACATAGTCCAAGTGCCCCACCTGGGTTCTGGCTGGTTTTGGAGCGTAGGTGCAAGTCATGGTTTCTTCATCTTTACAAAGCCCTATACCGCATCCTTCTTCTACAAATACAACAAAGTCAGGAAAATGACATATTGTCTTAGCTCTAACTAGCTCCATCTGCTAGCAATTAATCCTTCTACTTTGGTTCTAATCTTCTTGCTCAACTCTTAATTAATATATATTGCTTCTATCCTTCTAGCTAAACTTTTAACCCTTTTAATTTGTTTAGACCCTTGATTCAAACCCTTTATTAAATTTGTTCTTCTCTGTCCAGCTGTAGAGTGGAGTGAGTTAGTGGCTGTCATGGATGCCTGGTATCTGGCCTGGGTCGACCCACGACACCTTGGTACAACAGGGTCACAACGGACCCTTGGTTCTATGGGGTCTCATTGGTTCCATGAGGCCCTGCAGGGTCCCTTGATCCAACAAGGCCTCAAAGTTTCACAGTAGTCTCCAGGATTCCATGCGGCCCTGCAATGGACCTTGGTTCCCTGGGGCCCCGCAGAGTCACAATGGGCTCCTTTGGTACTGCAGTGTCACAACTGCCCCTTGGTTCCATGTGTCCCACACTGTTACATGAATCCTTAGTTCCATGGAGTCCTGTAGTGTCACAATGATATCCTTAGTTCCATGGTGCCCCAATTGCTACAATTTCTATGGTACCAATCCTGCCCCTTGCTCCCACGAGGCCCCACAGTGTCACAATGGCCTCTTGCTGCCATGACAACATGTAGTGTTACAGTGGTCTCCATGATTCCATACTGCAGTGTCACAATGGACCATTGGTCAATGAGGCTCCACAGTGCACCATGGCCCCTTGGTTACATGGACCCCACAGTGTCACTGTGAAGTTCCACAATGGCCCTTTGGTTCCATGAGGTTTGGAAGAGTCACAATCCACTCCTTGGGTCCACAAGGCCCTGCTGTGTCAAAGTGCCCAAGGTTCCATCAGTTTCCGTAATGTCACCATGGTGTCCTTGGATCCACAGTATCACAATGCTCTCCTTGGCACCACCCCACCCCAATGTCACAGTGGCTTTTTGGGTCCATGAAAATACAAAAGCTTTGCATAAACATTGAGCAACACCTGCTTAACACACCTGGGAATATCTGTCTATATTCAAAAGAGGGGTTAAAGCTGAGAATGGAATCAGCAGATTCCATCTGTAATACAGATCCAGGGAAAGGACAGGAACAGAGATTTCTGCTTACAGAGAATTTCTGATCATACTGAGCATATGGTTCCTGAGTCGGGTTTGTTGTTCAGGAAACCTGCTCAGATTTTTCCATTCTTTCCTCGAAACAGGAAATCTTCTCCTGGGCCTGTGTGCAGGCAGAGCCTTGAGAAGAGCAGTTGGGACATGGTGCAATGGGCTTGGACACCCAGCTGCTGAGCTCAGGGGACAAAGTTCTGATGCAGGGCACAGGGATGTCAGTCCCAGATGGGCAATGTCAAACATGGTGAGGCTGGGGATGAGGAGCAGATTGCCCAAACAGGGTCAGCCTGCAAGGGGTTCATTCTTCTGTGTGCCCAGAAATCCTAAGGAGACGTTCAGCATCAAGATCACTTGGGGAATGCTTCAATCACTTCTTCTCTTAAATGAAAAGTAAAAATATATTCCAATGATTAAAAGAAAAAAGTCATGAGGTGCACATTGAAATCTTCCTCCTTAAAAAAACCTCCAAACTGACTCCAAGCAGCTGCAAAAGCCCTCGAGACTTGAAGACAATGGAAAGAAGACAAAGAACTCCTGAGGGCTTTCTGTATTTTAGCGAACCCCAAAGTGGATTTAGGGCTGAGTCCAGGGCCCTCAGGCACTGAGAGAAGGTTGAAGAAGCTGCTCAAGGAGTCAGAAGCAAAACGCCAAGTCCCTTGGAGCATCACTGGCCCCACTGAGGGCAGGGACTGCCAAAGGCTCCCCAGGCACTGCTGAGAGCAGATCCTTGAGGCCAGGACTGCAGGAGCCAAAGGCTGTGAGCAGGGAACTGCAATGCTGAGCAAGGCCTGGGCTGGTTGGAGGCAGCAGAAAGGCCAAGGCCTGAGCCCAGGCTTTGCAGGGCAGGGCCTGTCCCTCCCGGGTGGCTCAGGGCTGTTCCTGGGGCAGTGGGGTGTGAGGGGAAGCAAGGACAAATGTCCTAAACCTGTGTGACACTCCAGATGCTCATGGAACAAAGATCAAGTGTGACACAGCAGGGACCCATGGAAACAAGAGGCCATTGTGATCCTGCAGGGCTGTAACACCCCAGAACACTGAAATGCTGGGGTTAAACAAAGGTTCCTTTACTCAAGTTTGGGGTGCAGGTGAAACACCACTCAGGTATTATCAAGAGGTCAAAATGAGACAAAATTTTACTGGTAAAATATAGAAAGTCAAGGAACTTTGAAAACATCCAATTCAACATCAAGCACTTACCAAAGCATGAACTTCCTTATATTTCCCCATTCAACCTTAGAAACCTTTAAACACTTAAAATGTTGAGGTACCCAAAACTGTTCCATCTAAAGGGCATTAGAAGGAGAGGAAAGAGAGAAAGACAGAAGCCCTATAGAAAGACACACATATGGCTACCAACTCCTAGGGTTCCAGTGTGGGTGAGACAGACCCCAGCAAAAGGCAGGGTACGGACCATGGGCTGAGTGCCTGCTCCGTGTTTTAAGCCCCTGGGCATTCGTGGGCCTCACCATAGGTGGGACTTGAGATTGCTCGGGCAATCAGAACCTGGGTCACCACCACCCCATTGTGTGACTGATTGACAGCTCATCCCGAGGTGTCTGGGACATGGATCTCATCCAGCCTCTGGCAGCAACCATGATGACACTGCGGAACCTCCTGGAACCGCAGGTCAGTTGTGACAATGAGGGTTCAAAGACACCACAGTGACACTATGGAACCTTATGGACGCAAAGAAACCATCATGACACTCTGGTGCCTCATGAAATCCGGAGTCCCTTGTGAAACTCAGGACTCCTATGGAACCAAGGGTCAGTGATGAAGCTGTGGGGCCCATAGGACCAAGAAGCCATTGTGATACTGAAACAGGGGGAAGACTGTTTACTTCATCCCAAGGACACCCAGACGACCACCAGAGTGACCAACAGGAGCAGCACGCAGTCGCAAAGAGATGTGGAGGTAATTTTAATACAAGGTTGGTCAGGTGAGGTTAGGAAATGAATATGTATTGGGCGTATTGTGCAATCCTAGTTTGTAGAGAAAAAAAAAAAAGAGGCGCAGATCGCTGAAGGTGTGCATGTTTTGGAGGAGTTATCCCCCATGCACCTCAGCGCTGAATAGAATTCCTAACTATAACTTACTTTGTGTGTTCTGCGCATCTGCAATCAACCCCACTGCCCCCCTGAGATTTTAGGCTGTCCCCTTTACACCCCCAGAGTGCTGTAACTGGTGCAGAATGCCGTCTTCACTGACCCCACAGACGAAAGTGCCTGGGTGTACCTATGCTGCATCCTCTCCCGAGGCAATTCGGGGCTGCCTCCCACCCCTGGAGCCCTCACCTGGAGTTTTAGGGTGCCCCCTGAATGTTGAGGTTCCTCCTGACAGGTCTCCTATTGCTGACCGTCATTTGTGTCCACATTGACTGGGAGGATGCTACGGTGGCCATCACCTTCTCCTCGCCCATCAAGGTGAGTTGGGACACTTGGGTGCCCCAAACATCACCTGGATATCCCCAAAAATCACCTGGATTCACCTGGGTAGCCCTTGGACACATGGATCACCCAAAACCCCTGAGGCCCCCCAAAACTGGTGTTCCAAAAATCCTTATTGCTTTGACTGGGTAGACCTGATGTCCCTAAAT
>WBND01001630.1:36905-49462 GCA_013398595.1 Tychaedon coryphoeus
ATCCCCAAGAGAAATTAAATCTATTAAAATTGACAAATCCCAGTCACACCGTGACACTAATGTAGACATAGCCACCATACATTGTACACTTGCTTTCTATTAGAGAAGGATAATATCAATAAACACTACAAAAGAAAAAAATTGCTTTTAAAATTATATTTACCAACAAAAGCTCTCACCTGCACTTGTTCTTGAGTTTCTCCTGCAAAGTAAAAGATGTAATGCTCTTCACTGAAGTGTTGAACTACTATCTGAAAACAGTTTGGCCTTAAAATCAAACAAAACATAAATGTCAGAAAAAAAACTCAACAAGAAATGTTTCTACATGCTTCAAAAGTGCATTTTGGTTGGAATGAACGATGCAATTTCAAGAAAACTGCACTATAGTTCAACTAGTTTGTTTCAGAATATTTAAGAAACTTGGAACAATTTGTATTGAATATACATGTACACTGACTGACACTTGAGGCAAAATGCATCTGATAGCATTAAAAAGTCTTTTATGAGGACTATTCACCACAAACATTTTAAATGATGCACAGGCTCAGCATTACATCCCAAGCACTTAATCATGCCTTATGGATTTGCTGTTTTAGGAATTCAGGAAACTATATTAACATAAGGAATTCTTTATCTGAATGTGTTCCACAGCTCTCACAACCAATAAAATGTGTACTGGATCATGATCAAATATGTGTCATAGAAACTTTTAAAGCTTTAAATGTGAGCATAACATCTTCTCCATTTTATGTATGTACACTCATTTGCCAAGAAAGATCAAAAATATTTTGTACTTTTACATTAAAAGTTGCACACTACAAGTACACCGAGTCTTCCACATTACCTTCAAGGTAATTTGCCTCTCCCAAACACAGTTACATGAAGGATCTTACTTCACTTGCATATATTTTAGTCTTCCCTTCTCCCCATCTATTGTTTAGGTAAATACTGGCATGGCATTTTCTAGCCATGCACACAGGAGGATTGAGAAGAGGGGCAAAAAGTAGCTGGGTCAGGGGCTACTTAAGACATGCAAAGCTACAGCTCTCACTGTACTTCTGAGAAAAGGGGAAAGATATTTTAAGTAGGTGGCAAAAATAAGAGGAATTTTGTCTCAACTACAGTTCTTCATCAACAGCTTTCCCAAGCAGGTGCAACCACACATCTCCTTCTACCCACACTCTCAGTGTTACTTATTATCCGAATATATTTTAACCCACAGTACAGCGTTTCTTATAAGCTACTCAACAGTCACCATTAACCAAAACACTCCTTGTTTAGTCTCCACCAAAGTTTTGTGCATAATTGCCAACTTTCATGAGGAATATTTCAGTATTTTTTTAAATGGTACTCTCATATCTATGGCTCCTCATTGCAATAGTTGTGCAGATCTTTGAAAATGATTGCGAAATGTATAAAAATCAGATGCTACAAGAACACCAGATCTTTGCAGCTTAAGAGATGCCACTAATTTTAAACATTTATCTTGACATTATCTATGTGAAAAGACTTTAAGTTGATTAAATACTCTTAATAAATATTAAGATGCATGGAATAACCAGAGCTGCTGTTTAATGTCTTTATCTATCTTATGAAAATATAACATTTGCAGGAGTAAATGCATCTTTTGTTCTATATTGCACAGGACTGCATATTTTTTTATAATTAACAATGAAAAAAGTGTGCTTTCTTTCATCATAGTTACCAATGATATAAGGAAGTGGTTTGATTCTCAATGTCTTTGCCAATATTCTAATCACTTGCAGTTGACATATTTAGAACAGTAAATGAAACTGTGACAATGCTCTCTTGAAAAAATAGTTTAAAAAATATTTGTTTATATGAACTAACTTTTTCCTCTAACAGTGGTTGGTCTAATCTGACTCTTATTGATTCCTAAATAGAAAAGCACTGATACATTATCTACCTAATTTAGCTTTCTAATACCTATCAACAAAAGAACATAGATCTTTTGGAACTGACAAAATTCTTGATCTTATCAATTCTTGGTTCAATTAAAACACTCAATACAGTTGCTTCACAATCTTTTTAATACATGTAGAACAATTCATACATAATATTGAAAAATGACAGTGCAAAAGGCCAAGTCATTATCACATCATATTACATGAGAAAATCTTAAATTCCAAAATTTCTTACTAGAATCTGTTTATGAACAGTTACTAGCAATCAAGTTGCCATGGCTTAATTTTCCATAAATCAGTTAAATTTGTTTACATATGATCTTGCAATCTACACCAACTATGGAATGAAATGCAATATGAAACAAGAGTCACAATACTTGCATTTCACAATCAGCAAAAGCTAAAAAAACAAAAACAAGACAACAACCAACCAAAAAAAACCCCACACATGGACAGTAACCAGGGCTCAAGTGCCAAAACCCAAGTTTATTGTGCCAGGCCAACTTGCTCATTAGTGACAAATTTTTTGTATCTTTTATATGCCTCAAACTAGTAGTTAGCTGTCCTGCTGTATGTACAAGAATTAAAAGCCAGTGCCCTACCTGCCAAATAAACTGTCGTGTACTCCATAGACTGAACACACACTAAGGTCGATTAATCCTTTAGGTTTTGTGGCTCGTTTTTCACTTTCAAAATAAATAAGCTGGGCATCATTTCCCTCTAATATAAAGTACAAGTTTTTCCATCTCTTTCCTTTACCTGTAAGGAAAGTACAATATTGTTTTAAAGAAAATATAAATTCTGTAAATGAAGAAAAAAGAGAGCAGTAAGGTTTTTGTCAAAATACAAACAGAAGAACAATGTACACAAACAGAAGAACAACGTACAGTTAATTATGTTTAAACAATAATGTCAGTATACATACTCATTTTTTTCAGCATGTAGCTAAAACTAGACCCTCTTCACAGATTAAAGTACAATTTTAGATGATTCGCTAAACATTTTCATTAATCTCAACAGGATTAAACAAGTGTGTGAGCTCCGTTCATATCAGTGAGAAGACTACATCTATACAGCTTGAAAATAATGTATGATGCTGTAAGCAATCTAATTTATTATGGCTATTTTAATTAAGAAACAGAGTTCTCTTTACATGAACAAATTATTTCTAAACTCTTATCAACTGATAGCATAACAAATTGCATCACAATATCTTAAATCAAAATTACTAAAAACCAGAAATGGGAATACAGTATATGCAAATCTGAATCAGAATCATGCCCCAAACACACATATATAAAAAAAAATTTGACCATTAAAAAAAAAGAAAAAAAGAAAAAGAAAAACAGCATTAAAAAAATGTTAATACCCAGAGATTTATATTTCGAGGATTGTTGGAAGACAAATTAGATGTACCAGTAAAATGTGGATTTAGACACTGACTAAAACAAAAATAAATCACTCATTGTTTAACATCCACTGAATAAAACTGATAAGGTTCTGAACTAATTCATACATAAACCACAGTAAATTTTGGAAAAACATTCAGCCTTAATTTTCAACTTGATCATCATAGATCCACCACAGCCCTTCATAAAAACCTTTTGCTCACTTCAATTTTGCCTCCACTAGTACCACTGCTACACAAAATTTGCATACATATCTGCATTTTTTAGAAAAAAAAACTCACTTTTTTTCAGAAGATATCCTTTTTTGACAATATTTTTATAAAAAGCATCCTTTGTTTTGCGACGAATTGTATTGTAGATTTCTTTTCCATCAACTGCATCATTAAACACTTGTTCTTGATGCTGGTAAACAAGGAAGAAATCAAAACTTTTTTAAGCTCAGAAATCACTGTGAAACAATTGCATACTATGCAGCTGCAACCGAACTTTTATTGAATGCTATCAATTCTTTATTTTAATGTATCTTAACAAACCAATATAATTTAATACAATACATTTGGCAGAAATGTAATATAACTATTTCTTGCAGAATGATTAGGCCGCAATTATAAGAGAAGAAAAACAAGGTTTAAATACAGATAAATTTTCAAAAAGCAACATCTGTATTTATGTTTTTTAATACTAAATAGTTTTCAGCGATTTATGCAAAATTTGCACAAATCTTTAAAGTTTCTTTAGCTTCTGTCTTCTACCACAGATTTTGGGACTGAGTAATTAAGGATACACTCTGAACCAACAAGAATGGTATAGATCACAATAAAAACTGAATTATTAACACACGGCTAATGCACAGTGCCTCACTAATCTTATTAGCACTCATATCCTAAATGACTATCATTCTAACAAACAGCAATAGGAGAAAGTAGAAACAGGACATCGAAAAAGGATAAATTCACATAAAATGAAAATCTGGAAATGTAGTTACCCAGCTACAATGGCCAAAAGCCAAGCCAAGCCAAGTTTGACCTTACCAAGTCAGCTCATCAGCAAAAGTTCTTTAGCCATAAGAAAACATGAAAAACAAGACTATCAAGCAGTGAGAACAGTATCAAGATGAAGTGATATGCACTAGCTCCATACTAAATACTTTACTTTTCTCTCCTCTATTCCATAAGAATCATGGTTTTAAACAACATGACAAAGGCAAGATGAAAAACATTTCAGTAAGAGGAATTACAGGGCTGACAATAGAAGCAATATCCAAGTTTTTACTAACTCAGTATAATCTCCGTAACATATCTATGACAGAAATAACATACAAAACAACACATTTAGTGAAAAATGTTTTAAAGTAAATTTCAAAATTAGAAAGAGGAAGTCTATTAGATTGAAGCAACAGCATGCAAGACTTCTGATTTTTTTTTCTTCGCAGAACATGACAGTATGTGGTAATTGCACCACCAATATTTTTTTTTTAACAAAGGAAAGTCACAAATATAACTTAAAAACTTAAAAGAATTTTATGCAGTCTTACATGGAAAATTAGTCAACACAGAGAAAGTTATTTATACAGGAACCATAATCGGATAGACAAAGTGCCAAAAGGAAGATGATCATCATAATACAAAAAGAATGATGGAGAACAAGGAAAGTTATTGAGTGAAGCTTTTCAAGGATCAGTCTCTGAATTCAAGTTTCCTCACATTTGTCTCAAACACATTGAAGAGCGTGAGTTAATAGTAGCAGAAAACTGGGAAGCATTGATGACAAGTCAATCAGAAAAAAAAAAAACCAATCAGAATAATAAGGTATAAGTCTAATAATACAAGAAAAAATTTGCTCTTGTTGATACTTACCAATAGTAAACAATATAATACAATGTGGGTACAGTAATGACACAGATAACATTCTAGGATATGACACAGATAACCTTCTGCAATCTGGTAAACACTCTCACAGAAAAAAGGAATTACTAATGACATATTCTGAGCTGTTCTGGTCCATTACATTCAAGAAACACAAACTCACACTGGAATTGGTGGTAGTAGGGCAACTACAAGAATCTTATGAAGGGACAAAAAACAGATTTTGGTATGCTTGTCTTAGTGAGCTGACTAAAGAATAATACAAGAAATGCCCTTGAATTAATATAATAGATCTAACAAAGGGGTAACTATTTAGGTTAGAAATTAAAAACAAATTTCTAACCATCAAAACAGGAAAATTGAAGAATAGATAGGGAAAAAGAATAAAAATATACTTTTGAACTAGCTATAACTTTATTAAAAACTAGACAATATAGTTTGTTTATTATCAGTGGTCTCTTAGCATGAATTTATGCTACAGGGCAACAATGTTCTTGAACACACCCTGTAATTGTGGCCCCTTGATCATCTCTGAAGCTTTTCTGCTCATATAGATTTTCTCTGAGGGAAGAAAGATACTAGACACAGAAGAATAGAGAGCAGCCTAGTTCAGGGACCAGAGTTAGGGGCACAAGATGGAGCATTTACACCCCAGAGCACAGACAAAGCTTATCATAACTTCTGCTTACTACAAGCCAATAGATAAACAAGTGCATATGAAAATAAAATGAAAGAAACACACAAACTCAAAACAAAAATTCAGGAGGGGATGATGCTGTTTAAGCACAATGGATACCTCTGCAGTAATTCCACTCCTATATTATAAATATTTGAGGATTAAGTTAATACCTTCAATAACAAGCGCTCAGAGATGAAGTTTTACCTGCATTGGAACAGGATCTTTAAGGTAATATCCTTCAACAATCTGTTCTTTTCTATAATGTTCAATGATCTCTGCAATACTGTTCAAATAAGAAAAATAATATTTAAAATGGTAAATGAATTAGGTTTTCCTCTGTATGAGACATGCAATCACACTACATTTCCTTATGAATTTATAACAAAAATACAGTGTTAAACATGATAATCTCATTTGTAGCAATGACAATCTACTAATACATTGAAGTCAAGAAAATTCACAGAACTGTATTTATTTATTCTAAACTTCACAGAATATTTTCAATCAGTTGTTGAAAATGCATGTATTAGGTATGTCTGGGATGGAGTTAACTTTCCCCATAGCAGTCCTCATAGTGCTGTGCTCTGTATTTTTAGCTAGAAAATTTTGGCTACTGCTGAGCAGTGCTCACACAGCATCAAGGCTGTCTCTCCAACCCCATTCCTCAAAAGCCAGTAGGCTGGGGGTGGGCAAGAACTTGGGAGGGGACATAGCCAGGAGAGCTGACCCAACCTGACCAAAGGGATATCCCATACTGTATGATGTGCTCAGCAATAAAAGCTAAGAGAAGGGGGGAAGGGCATTCATTATTAAGGCATTTGTCTTCCAAAGCAACCACTATGCATACTGAGTTCCTACTTCCCAGCAAGTATCTGAACATCACTTGCAAAAAAAAACCCCTTGTTTTTCCTTTGCTTCCTTTTGCAGCCTTTACTTTTCTTTGTTAAACTGCCTTTTTCTTGACTCACAAGTTTTTCACCTTATTTTTCTCCCAGTCCTGCTGAGGGGGCTGGGGGGCGAGAAGGGGTCTTGGTGGGCACATGGAAACCAGACAAGGCCAACCCACCACAATGTCAAATGAGTACACTACCTTTTCCACATTCAAGTAATGTGTATTTCTCAGCTCTCCAATCAGGCTGAAAATTGTTATTTTATTGGTAATAATTTTCAAAGTCCTAGAGTAACTAGGGAAGGGGAATGGAAGATATTTCAAACTCTGGAAATCAAGTTCTTTCTAGGAAGAGAGGAATGGGAAATAAAAAAAGTTTTTTAACATGGATTATGAAGATTGTACTTCAAATCACTGAACCATCATGTTAAATTAAATACCCAGTCAGTAACGTCTCTATGGGTAAGCGTACATTTTAATTATCAAAGTCAGGTTTAAAATCTATTTTGAAGGATCAGGAAAGAAGTAGTGACAGACACAATGTAAAATTCAACATATCTTTGAATTGCTCTTATTTTTGCAGTTATTGAAAGTTACATTGTAATAAAGAGAAGTTAACATCAACACAGACAAAACATTAATATATGAAATATAAACCTGAAGATAAAGAGGTAATTCACAAGAGAACAAAAACATACGTCATGTTTTCTCATTTCATATAGACTGTTAGCTGTGTGTGCAAGTGTAATCAAAAAGGCACACGATAGATCTTTGGCCTATTACACTTGGATAAAATTTTATCAAAAGGAAAAATATAGGATACTATAAAAATGATCATAAAAACAATCATAAAATACATGTAACTAAAACAACAGAAAGAAATCTATTTGCTTTTTCTCGATTTCATTCTTCTAAAGCTGTGAACTAGTGTATACACATTAAGGTAAAATGTTCACAGGAAGATAAGTTATTTTTTCAAGTTTGTAATGACTTGAATTTCTCAATATTACTAAAACCCAAATAAATTAAAATTTTTATTGATATGCAACATGCATATGCCATTTTCACCATGAAAATTTAAGCTTTACTACACTGCATAAAAGAAACATTCACTGTATTTTGCATGTTTAACAGCTATTGCCAACATGGGGGCAATCAATAATAAAGCAGTTTTATACAATTTCTTTAGCCCTCTTTTCCCCCACACACTCAACTCAGATGGTCATTATCTATTGTCTTACTACTGAAGCAGTCCAAATGAATGAACAAACCAAACATTACAATCAGAAAGATACTACATATCATCAAATACACTTGAGAATGAATTTGCAAGTCATCCAAGTTATCTAAGGTAAAATACAAAGCATGAGATGGAACAGACCACAAAAATAATCAAGGTTACAGGAAAAAAGGATTTATAAAATTTTTCAGCATCTGACAGCAACAAAATCCTACTTACACAAAATGCATCAAGGAAGGTCTAAATAAGCATGAATTTTAAAAAATGAATCGTTAAACTTGGTTCGATATGGAGAAATAAATATGAGTCTCAATACTACACCACAGTTACATTAGCAATTGTAAAATGTTTAGCATAGTTTATTAAGCTGTCCAGATCCTAGCTACTTAGATAATTTTAAAAGTATCTCATCATGAGTAGTATCTGTCTTTTAATACTCAATGGATGAATTAGGAGTAATCCCAATGGCTGATGATAAGGACATTAGCACAGAACAGCATTTTACTTTTATGAAGGACAGTAGAACAGAACAGCACATCCTTGGAGAAATAAATAAAGGATGTAACTTAGGCAAACAAAAGTCATGCAAAACACAAGCAGGATGCCAGCTCAGCTCTGCAAGGCCGACAAAGCAGAAATTATGCAAAACAGCTGTATGGCTGATAACCAATAATGCCACCTGCAATATGAAAGATAACAATCCTAATAGCATATGGAAACACAACCCTGTAGATGCCTGGGATCACTGGACCCAGAAGCTCCTGCATGCACCACTTGAACCCCAGGAGCTAGAAATTCTCTGCTCTGTGAAAATGGATTTTTGTATAAGTTTTTTTATAAACCAAAGTGGAAAAAGATTGAGAGACCCACAATCACAAAAAAAAAAAAAAGAAATTATTAGGAAAGATGTTTCCCCATATCATCCAGCTTACAAAAATCAGAGCCGATGGTGTAATTATACCTCCTCCATCACTTCTCGGTCCAGTAATCACCCACTCCAGTTACTGCAGGGTGTGTTTCTTATTTGTGGGGACAGAGCATGG
The DNA here is from genome assembly GCA_013398595.1 of Tychaedon coryphoeus. NCBI lineage: Eukaryota > Metazoa > Chordata > Aves > Passeriformes > Muscicapidae > Tychaedon > Tychaedon coryphoeus. Next base: position 45,956 of record WBND01001630.1, read on the forward strand.
TCTGGCATACTATCACATATTGAAGGTGGGCCTTGTAGCTTGGGGAGGCTTACTTTGCTGGCACCCGACATGAAAATAATTCATAGACAAAAGAATAGAGCAAAAAGATCTACGCATTACTTTAAATCTGATTGAAATGATGAAGTTACATATTGGAATAAAAACAAGATAATATCTGCCTCCATTTTACTGCTTCGAGTGGCTGCAGCAAAACCTTTAGGACAATTAGACCATCTCGGGTGCCTCCTAAGTAAGCAAACCAATGCCATCTCCCTTGCATTAAGTGGCTTGCTCTCAGATGTAGGTGCTATCAGGCACACCACCTTGCAGAACCCAGCAGCAATAGACTTTCTACTCTTAGCACGTGGGCATGGCTGCGAGGACTCCAAGGACATGTTGCATTAATCTTTCCAATCATAGTGAGTCCATTCATCACAGTATTCAAATTCTCAAGGAAGGATCCTAGAAGTTACAAGAAGATGACAGCGACTAGTTCAATGGACTATTCAAGAAGTGGAACTTATCTAGTTGGACTCTAGTCAAAACAGGTTGACTGATTTTTGTAGTTGTTGTCGTGTTTATGTTTCTACTCTGTTTTTTTAAATTTACTGTGAAGAGTTTTTCAAAAATCTTTACCAAAAGCCTTTGCAATACCAAGAGAAGGGGCAGATGTGAGAATCAAATTGGCTGGGATGGACTAGGGCTTGACCCAGGTTCCCTACACAGAGTGCATAAGTCTGAGACCCTGGGAGGTGGGCTGTTGGGAAGCAAGGCCTTATACTTAAGGTCAGGCCCCTGCCCTGCAGATACAGGAAGCTTTGGCTTGAAACGGTGGGACTTGTGGGGACACGTAAGAGCATGCTCAGACATGTTCCTAGTTCTCGTTTGTGACTGGACCTCTGCCCTCAAATACCCCTATGTATTGTTAAGTCCGACACCTCCCCCTGGTGTTTGGATGCTGCCTTTCGGATGGCATGGTCACAGATGGATTAAAAGATTTCTCAGGCATGCCATCATACCCGTCCCATTTATTTTAGCCACATTCAGACCTGGCCAAGCCAGACGAGAAGTTGCAAGAGGAATAAACACCTCAGCAACACTGAATATTGTTTTTAAGATGGGAACAGAGATAGGATGAGGTTAGGTATGCTGATATGTTTTACACTTGGCAGAATCATCTAGAATGGCAGAAAGATTGTGGCTTGAATACAGCCCTGTCAGACCCTTTTGTGCCGGCTCTTGAAAAGGAGAATCAAGGAAAACAGTTAAAGCATTACTCTATGTGCAGCATAGAACGAATTTGTTCTAAACATCTTCCTGATAAGGAAGACGATTTAGATCTGATGGTCAGTCCTAATTGCAGGTTGGATGGGGGAACCGATAATCAGGCTGCCAAGACTGATATTATGAGGGAACTGGTGCGTAAAGAGGCAGATTTAGCACAACTAGAGGAGAGAATCGAGAGGATAGGGAAGATGTCTCGAGGAGCAGAGGGTTTTAGTCCAATTGCAGGGAGAACTAGAGCTCCCCTCCATCAGGTGATAGGTGCAGACAGTCCAATCACAGTAAAAGTGCCATTTTCAAGTAACAGACCTTAATAATTGGAAGCCAATGGCTGGACCTACCTTCAAATACTCAAAAAAAAAATTTAAAAGCTGCAGTTATGGAAGGAATTTTCAAAGGAATGGTACCCCCGGGGAAAGGAAGAGGGTGAGTGTGTGGAAAACCTACCTCAAAGTCCCCGTGGGAGACTTGGTATTAATCAATGTGCATACTGTAAGAAAAACAGGCATTGGAAAAAGGATTGTCTGCAGTTGAGACATAAAAGCCCCCATCTCATGGCCATCACTGATGATGACTGAGGGAGGCCAGAAGATTCTTACCCACCAGAACCTCCGGTTACAGCTAAGCTGGGGAATAAGGAGGTAATTGAGTAGGTAGAATTTTTAGTATATAAAGGAGCTAGCTACTCTGTGCTAAATACAGTAAAAGAAAACTTGAGTAATTATTCTATAACAATCATTGGTGCAACAGGGAATCGTGAAACTGGGACATTTTTCAAACCCATTGATTTCAATTTAGAAAAGCAATGGATGACTCACCCGTTTTTGTATTTACCCAATTCACCAAAGCCTCTCCTTGGGAGAGATTTACTGAAAAAATTAAATGCTGAAATAAAATTTTAAATTGCCAAAATGCAGGTTATTATTTAAGAACATAAATATGTGGAAGCCTCTATTTTTGCATTACAGTCTCCAAAATTGTATGTGATCCATCTGCCAGTATCACTTGAGGATGCAGTGATTCCAGTAATCTGGGCTGGAAAGGTACCTGGGCATGGAGAGTAGATCCTGTAAGAATTAAATTGAAACCTGGAGCAGGACCAGTAAGGCAAAAGCAATGCCCTTTGAAAATAGAAAGTTGTAAGGGGTTATTACGCCTTGTGGAAAAATTTATAAAACATGGCCTATTGAAGGAATGTGAATACAAATTTAATACCCCTATTTTGCCATTTAAGAAGGCAAACTGAAAGGATTACGGCTGGTACAGGACCTCAGTGCCAAAAATAAAACAGTAGAAAATATACACCCAGTAGTAGTAAATCTTATACCTTGATAACAACCTTGAGTGAAAAAATTAAAATTATTTACAGTATTACATTTGAAAGATGTAATTTTCTGTACCTCTTTGAGTACTGAAAGTCAAGAGCTTTTTGCTTTTGAATGGGAAAATCCAAACACAGGGAAAAGAACCCAACTGACTTGGATGGTTCTACCACAGTGGTTTAAAAATAGCCCAACCGTATTCAGAAATCAATCTGCAAAAGAACTGGAGGAATGGAAAAATCAGAATCCTCTTGGAGTCTTGTTACAGTTACAGTATGTCAATGACATTCTAACAGCCACTGAAACTAAACAGAAATGTTGGGATCAGACTGTGGCATTGTTCAATTTTCTGGGACTAAGTGGATATACAGTATCCAAAGACAAAGCACAAATAGTCCAGACCACAGTGACCTACTTGAGGTTTGAAATTTTCCAAGGACAAAGGAGGCTGGGACAGGAAGGAAAAGAAGCAATTTGCCAACTCCCACAGCCACAGACCGTAAGAGAGTTGCGTGTATTTCTCAGGATGGTTGGATAGTGTTGCCTGTGGATCAGCACTTATGGGTTGTTAGTAAAGCCACTGTATGAGCTCTTGAAGACAGCTTGTGGCAGGACTTCCCCCCCTCTACCACAGAAAGCTTATCTACTCTGTCTATCTGAAACACTAATCTTAGAAAATTAGAATTTTAGTTACCTTGCTGAAAATAATTAAAAGTTAGAAGGGAGTAGTTATCTGAAACTTAAATAATTGATTGTCTGTCATTTTATGTTTGCTCAGCTGTGCTTACAATGGGAAAAGACAAAACTAGTGAGCAGACCCAAAGAAACATAGACAGTGCAACCAGAAACCCATTCTTTGAAAAACTGGACTATCCCCAGAAATCATTTGTATTGTCATTGA
>WBND01001631.1:2778-14037 GCA_013398595.1 Tychaedon coryphoeus
CTCCTGGCAGCATGCCAAGCACCCGGCCGTTTTAACCCTTTGCTTTATGTATGTCTCCTATTGTCTTGTTATTAAACCTTTTAATTTTCTCAAGGCAGTGAACTGTGTTTTTCACATTAGCAAAACAACAGAGACCTTAACTAGCTTTCAGACACACCCAGCTGCTGTCTCACTCTCCATCTTTTATGGGTCATGGGAAAGTAACTTGGAAAAGGTTATGAGTTAAGGTAAAAACAGTGGGATTACTCACCATTACCATCAGAGGAAAAGCCAGGCTTGACTTGGAGAATATTCATCCTATTGCAAGAAACAGAGAAAAAAAAAAAGTACTAAAATGCCTTCACTCCATCCCCATCTCTTTTTCACTCTTTTCTTCTCCTTCATTCCTGATTCTTCTATCTCCTCCACTCTTAAGCAGCACAGTGGGATGCACAATGGGGGGTTGCAGTCGCTATGCAACAATTTATTTCTGTGCAATACTGCTGGACCTGCATAAGAAAATGCCACAGGAACTTGTCAGTTTCTCCTAAGTCACATTTTCCAGCTCCCAAAACATAATTGCTAGGCCTTGAGATTCAGTTTTTTTTTGGAGGGGGGTATAGAAAACCTGGGCTAGAAAACCCAAGTAGTTTGACTCAAAGCTGTTGACTCTCCAGAGAAACTCTCCTACATCTCACAGCAGAGCAACAAATGAACATGGTGCCTTCAGTTCAATACATACTTGTAGGAAGGTCTCAACCCTTGCGTAGGCACCAGGTTGCTGAGCTGTAGAAGTGCATCTTGCGTTGGCCCGGACATGAGGAGGCTGTGTACCAGCCTGGTGATCAGCAACACCACACCTGAAGGGATTGATTCAGGGATGACAGCCTTCAGAGGCCAGCAGGATTTACTGGCCTTTCTCCCTGAACATAAAGCAAGAAAGGAAGGTGCAGGAGGAAGGGGCTGTGCTTCAGTTCTCTGGACACTTCTCTGCAAAGGTTGAAGGCTGCACCATTCAACTGTAAATTGGCTCCTTCTACTAGTGCAACTGGCAACACCTCGGGGCTCAAGCACACACCAGGGGAGAATCCTCTGGCTATGACCTGCACTCATGCTCTCAGGATGAGGGTTCCAGGCTCAGACTGACACACGTGTGCTCACACATATTTGCATGGAGCTAAACAAAAATCTGTGCACTCATACAAGGCCAAGAAACATCACCAGATGGGAACTCTGCTGTGGAGATAAAGCATGTCCCCTCACAGCAGAGTCCTTAGGCCTGTGGAAGTGAAGAACAAGTGTGATGCCCAATTCCTGACAACTTGGACAAAAACAAACCCACAGGAATGAGACAGGTGAACGTCATCTGACTGTATGGGATGACACTAGCCCTTGAACAGAGACTACTGCCTATGCTGACACCTTTCTGCCCAGGAAATCATTGAACCTCTCATCCCAGCACTTACAGAAAGGGATCTTCATATAGGAAAGCATGCGGAATTAGCCAGGAAATGAAAAGGCAGCAATGCAGGAAACCAGGACACAGCACCTACCATTAGCTGGGATGGTGCACTTTTGACATGAGCTGGACACAAAATAATGACTTCCACTAAAGTGCCTCTGGGCCTGAGGCAGTGCAGGACTGCTATAAAAGGCAGCCCAAGTCTCTGGGCTCTCATCCACTTCTCTCACCTCCTCCTCTTCAGGAATCAGGTGAGTGCAAAGCCTCTCCTCCTACTCCTCCTTCTCCTCCTCCTGCTGCAGCTGCTTCCAGACCAGCTCTTTCCTGGCTGTAGGTCTCAGCTGACAGGGGCTGTCACAGCCCAGGGCTGGGAGCTGCTTGTGCTGGGAGAGGGCAGGGGAGAGAAGGTCTTGTGCAGACAGAGAGAGGCTGGGACTTGGCTGAGGTGGCTCCTGGGCTTGGAGCTGGGCAGTGCAATGTGGGCCAGCAGGTGCCCTGGCTGCAGGGTGTTTGGGTGCAGTGCTGCTCCCCATGTGTCCTCACTTTCTGCTTCTCCCTGCCTTCTATCCTAGGTGCTCCTGTGACCCCGAGCCATGTCCTGCCAGCCTTGCTGCCAGCCCTGTGGCCCCACCCCGCTGGCCAACAGCTGCAATGAGTGCTGTGTCAGGCAGTGCCAGGACTCCCACGTTGCCATCCAGCCCTCTGCTGTGCTGGTGACCCTGCCTGGCCCCATCCTCAGCTCCTTCCCACAGAACACTGCCGTGGGATCCTCCACCTCTGCTGCTGTTGGCAACATCCTCAGCTGTGGTGGAGTGCCCATCAGCTCTGGGGGCTTTGACCTCTCCTGCATCACCAACTGCTATGGTGGCAGCAGATGTCGTCCCTGCTAAAGGTGCTAGCAATGTCCTTGGGCAAGAACCTCCAAGACCTCAAAGCATGGTTTTGGGCAGGAGATAGAGATTCTGGACATTGTATTTAGAGCTTTGGACCTTGTTCTACTCTCCACTCCTTTCCTGTCCCTCTCTCACCAGGCCAGTCTATTGTGGACCTGTTGTCCTTCCTCCCTCTCCAGAGCAGTGCAAAGAACACCACATGGGAGCTCCATCTTAATGGCTGCTCCTGGTGCTCTCTGTGAGCCATCTGCTTTTCATCTTTAAACTTATTAAAATTGTGCTGCATTCAAGCCTCAGCCTCTGAGTCGTCTATTGTTCTGTGACAGCTCCCCCCATCTGCACAGGAAAAAGGTGGAGAAAGCAATGTGTGGGACTGACTGCAATGGATTTTACTTTGTGCCCTTTTCCCTTGGAGCTGATGAAGAACATCCCTGGCTACTCGGCAGCCAAAGGCCATCATAGAGACTTTGGCTCCAAAGTGCTTAAGGATTGGGGATGGGAAACAACAATGCCTTGGGACAGCCCACAATCTCATCTTTTCCCATCCTTCCTTCATTTACCTGGCCTAGGGTCTGTGGCCAGCATGCCTGGGAACCAGCAGATGAGGGGAAAGGGTTGTGGGGGGAAGGGAAGTAGTGAACCAATGTGGGTTTTAGCAATTTATTAACTGGGGGTAGTTCCATCCTTGCTGGGTTGGGAGTAGAGATGGTCATGTGGTGCTTCTTCACCTTGGACCTCTCTTGTGCCACTGCTTTTTTCAACACTGCCATGGAGCTCTGCCTGTTCCCAGCTTGTGAGCCCATTTGCTTGGAAGAGACAAACACAGAGAGACTGACATGGTCCACCTGGATGCCTGGTGGGAGTCATCCCTACCCCGCTCCTGCCCTGGGGACACCCCATGAAGTGCTGCCTGGAGCCAGAGCAACATCCCTGCCGGCCCTTTTCTCTGTGGGTAGTGCGACATCGCAGTAAAGCCCTGCCTCCCTTCCCAGCATGTACAGGCTGCTGTTAATGGTGCCAAAAACTGATCACCACTCCTGTTGGTGCTGGGGCAGTCAGCCCTTTTTCTCCTCTCCCTCATCTGAGCCAACGTCACAAGCAGGGAGGTCCCGATCTTGCATGGGAGCACCCCCTGAAGCTGAGAGGGAATCACTGGAGCCACTCTGCCAACAGTGCCCACCAAAGGGGAAAGTGCTTGACGGATAGGAACAGGCTGTTATTGGGTTTCTCCTTTCTGTTTGTGTGGCTGCTGTTGTTGTTGTTTGTGTGTGTTTATATATATACATATTCTAGTAAAGAGCTGCTTTCCTTTCCCCATCTCTTTGCCTGAAAGACCCATAATTTCCAAATTATAGTAATTTGGAAAGAGAGTGTCATTTTTCCATTTCATGAAGGTTCCATACTTCCTTGTCAAACACCTGCCTTTTAAACCAGAACACTTTCCTCAGCACAACTTCTTCGTCCCTTTATTCATCTTTGACACACACAACGGGGGTGAGAGCAGCTGCTGGATCAGGATCAGGGGAGGCCACATCAGAGGACTTGGATTCAACAATGCCTTTGCTGGTTCAAAAGGGCTAATCATCAGGAGAACCACGGGGTGAAGATGTACACGTGTACCAATGTATACATGTGTACCAATGTACACATGACCAGGGCTTGCAGGAAGCAGATTTTCTTTTTCATGACAATGGTGTAACAGAGGAATGCGCAGATAGTGGGATCTCAATCAGAGGACATCACTGAGAGAATCATTAACCCAAAATAATTTCTGATGGCCCAGTCTCAACAGCTGCAGACAGTGGGGAGTTTGCTTTTCCCAGGAGCACCACCCTCTTCAGCCATAAGAGTACAATATTGAGACACTGTTTCATGCAGAGGAGCCCTGGGTGGTTCTGAATCCCTGGGAAGAACCACTAGAGAGCTTTAAGAGTTTGTGTAATTAGTGCTCAGGTATCTGAAGCCATCCTCAAGCATGAAGGAATTGTCAAATGCCTCTCAAGGAGAGTATTTAGCCATTCATATCACTGTGGTGGTGTCACTGTTGGGGCGGATGCGACATACGAAAGGATGCACTACATCTCAGAAGGGTAATATCTGTTTATTACAACAGCTAGTTGTCTTTTATACCTGCTACAAAGTTTACACTTTATCCATTGGTTACAATAAATCAACATAACATTTATTGGTGTAAAACCATCTCCACCTCTCTTTTTCACAAAACTTTTCTAAAAATACTTTTCCTGGCTATAGGTTTTTTCTTGTTTATCTTCGTCTCCTTCTTCTCTTCTCGGTCTCCATACCAGTGGCATTGGCAAAATTCCTTTCAGAAGTAAACCTTATCCATTAACTCTCTCTGGCTCACACACCAGCTGTAAGCTCCCTTCCATATGGTGGTAAATACGCTTTAGCTACACTTGATCAAAATTACCTCCCCTTCCTAACAGGGATTCTCCAAAAGAAATTTGGAGAGACAGAAATGGGAGGTTGAGTGCCACCAGAGAGGTCCAGGCTAAGAAACATCAAGAGAAGTACAGTAGGGAGTGCCTGGTCAGGGCCAGGGAAAGAGAAGAGGAGAGCTTTCAGAATAAAAATTAGTCAACAAAAAAGGGAAGAACACAACAGTCCCTTTCTGTCCCTCCTTTCTCCCCCTGTTTTTTCCCTGCACCAACGTGAGCCGATCTGTCTCGGGTGGAGTGGGAGCTTCAGACCAAGTTTATTAAAGAAGCCTGGCCACTGAGTCACGAGGTACCAAGAAGACCCCCTTGCTCTCTAAACCCCTTCTCAGAGAGAGGAGTCCAGGGCTGGCTGGATCTTATCTCAGCCTCAGACTGTCCTGTTGGAGTTATCTGACCAGTTAACAAACAACAGATAAACTGCTGTCAGGGGTAAGATGGCCTGCTACACCATCCCACAGCTTGAAGTCTTTCAAGATCTGCTCCCATGAGAGCCCTGTCCACAGGCTGCAGTCCTTATGGATAAGGCTGCTCCAGAGGCCCCACTGCTGCTGCAGATTTCCATCTGCTCTGGTGTGGGGTCTCCCATGAGCTGCAGGGTGTACAATCTGCTCCACAATCCCTCCCACGGGCTGCAGGGAATCTCCTTCCCATCACCAGAGGTACCTCCTCCACCTTCTTCTCTGATCCTTGTGTTGGCAGGATTTTTAATGGAACCCACCGGTTCTGTTTTTCTTCATCCCACACTTCCTGTGCAGTGTTTTGTCTTTTCTTAAATATGTTTTCATGAAGGCTTGACCAGTGTCACTGAGAAGCTCAGGTTTGGCCAGCACTGAGTCCATTCTTTAGCTGTCTGGATCTGGCTTTGTAAAACACAGGAACAGTGCTTGGGATCTTCTTGTAATCTCCTCACTGTTACAAAAACCTTGTCATGTACCGGGGGGCACAAGGGAGTATAAAGCAAATTTAGGTGAATAAAAAATTCAGAAGGAAAGTACCAGTTCAAGTTGGTTTAAGAGAGTATTAAAAATTTTAATTTAATTAATTTCAAATTCAACAGGAAAACAATGTTTCATCTTCAATAAAAGGCAGATGGAACTTTGAATACTCTTAAAATAAGATATTATGCTGTATGATTTAGAAAAAAATGTTCCAAAAAGTACAACCATCAAAAGTCCTTGGTAGATCTACTTCATGTCTTTGGCAAGTTGAACAGACGGAGCTAGTTAAGGTGATTTCCATAAGGTTATTATCTGGAGATCTGAACTGCAGTATTTCACATTCTCCCTGGGCCTCTTTGAACCCCCAAGTGCACTTTCCCTAAGGATTCTTCCTGGCAGGTCCCTAAGGTGACAAAAAACGGCATTTATGGAGTTCAGAGCTGCAATTTTGCCCTCTATTCTGTAAAACCACTGCACACCACAGACAGGAGAGGTGTATCAGCTTTCCCCAAAATCCCAGTAAGGTCCCAGGTCTGCAAGCGCGCACAAACTTAACGATGTCCTGCTCATGTTCTGCCTTGGGCTTCTGTCTTACACGTGCCTGGAGTTAAGCTGGAAAGAGAAGTCAGTGAGTCGGAGAGTCAAGGTCAGGATTCGACCTCATGATGGCATTCAAGGTTCTACAATGTCCAGTGATAGCCAGGAGTGTTCATAGAGGCAAGGAAAGTGTCAAGTCAAGCTGGGAAGACACACACAGGTCAGAGTCCAAACTGAGCTTGGTGAGGTCCATGGCCAAATATAGGCACAGATGTGTCACAGCAGGAGCTGTGACTCTGCTCATGGCCAAGAATCAGAATTTCAGCTGGAGAGCTCCTTCTGTGGAAACAGAAGCTGGACCTGGCTGAAGCCTCCTGGCAGCACCATCTGCCAAAGTTCCCAGCAAGGCCACTAAAGGGAAGGGAGCAGCACTCAGTTATGCTATGTGGTTGATCCAACTGTCCTACATCTCACAGCAGAGCAACACCTGGATATGGGTTCCTTCTATCCAAGACACATTTGCTGGGAGGTCTCAGCCCTGCTCAGTCAGCACCTGGCTGCTGAGCTGTAGAAATGCATCTGGCATTTGCCCAGACAGGAGGAGCCTGTGTCCCACCCTAGTCATCAGCAACGTTCCACCAGAAGGGGATGTACAGAATGATGCAGAAGTGGATAGGCTTCCTTGGTCTTTCTCCCTTTCCATAAAACAAGAATTGGAGAGTGCAGGAGGCAGAAGATGACTTCAGTGCTAGTTCTCTGCCAGCTTGAAGCCATGACCGTTCAGCTAGATTTCATACCAAGTGCCATTCCTGAGGTCAAAGGGAACATGTTTCGCTCTGAGATCATGAACACTCCAGGGAAGAGTCCTGCTGCTCTGGCCTGCACATGCCCTCAGGAGGGTCACCCAAGCACAAAATGATGCACATGTGCTCAAACACACCTGCATGGAATAATGCAAAGATCTGTATGCTCACACAGAGTCAGCAAAGAGTCAAGAACAGACTGAAAAGATGTGCAGTTCTGGGAACTCTACTGAGGAGATACTGGGGACAAGTGTGGCAGAAAATTACTCAGGTGTCCTGGAGAAGGATCAGGCCCAGACAACTCCTGGTATTCCCAGAGGAGGCAGAGAGATTGCATAGGAAGACAATGAGCCAAATGAGGCCAACAAAATTTTTCTCTGAGCACTGTTAGAGTATGAACAGGGTCCAGCCCTCCCAGCAGATGCAGACCTGTGTGCAACAGTGAGTGACCATCCTGGAGACATGGGAAAACCAAGAGAAAATGATGTGTCATGTCCCCTCACATGGCAGTATTTGGCCATGTGGGCAAGAAGCATGAGACTGAAGCCCATTTCCTGACAACCTGGACAAAAACAAACTGACAGGAATGACAGAGATGAATATTTGTTCACAGACGATGCTGCAAGCCGAAGTTCCAGCATTCTAAATGCACTCAGCATTGTTTCTGCCCAGGAAACTCTTGAATCTCTCATCCCAGCAGTTACAGAAATGACCCTTCATATAGGAAATCACGTAGAATTAGCCAGGAAATGAAAAGACACCATACAGAAAACCAGGACACAGCCCCTACCATTAGCTGGGATATTTGACACACATTTGAAATGAGCTGGACACAAAATTATGACTTCCACTAAGGTGCCTCTGGCCCTGAGGCAGTGCAGGACTGCTATAAAAGGCAGCCCAAGTCTCTGGGCTCTCATCCACTTCTCTCACCTCCTTCTCCTCAGGAATCAGGTGAGTGGGAAACCTCTTCTCCTCCTGCTGCTGTTGCTTCAAGACCAGCTCTTTCAGCTGACAGGGGCTCTCATAGCCCAGGGCTGGGAGCTGCTTGTGCTGGGAGAGGGCAGGGGAGAGAAGGTCTTGTGCAGACAGAGAGAGGCTGGGACTTGGCTGAGGTGGCTCCTGGGCTTGGAGCTGGGCAGTGCAATGTGGGCCAGCAGGTGCCCTGGCTGCAGGGTGTTTGGGTGCAGTGCTGCTCCTCATGTGTCCTCACTTTCTGCTTCTCTCTGCCCTCTGTGCCAGGTGCTCCTGTGACCCCGAGCCATGTCCTGCCAGCCTTGCTGCCAGCCCTGTGGCCCCTGCCCGCTGGCCAGCAGCTGCAATGAGTGCTGTGTCAGGCAGTGCCAGGACTCCCATGTGGTCATCCAGCCCTCTGCTGTGCTGGTGACCCTGCCTGGCCCCATCCTCAGCTCCTCCCCACAGAACACTGCTGTGGGATCCTCCACCTCTGCTGCTGTTGGCAGCATCCTCAGCTGTGGTGGAGTGCCCATCAGCTCTGGGGGCTTTGACCTCTCCTGCATCACCAACTGCTATGGCAGCAGAAGTTGTCCCCCCTGCTAAATCTCCTGGCAATATTCTCAGGAAAGAACCTTGAAGACCTCAGAACCTGGCTCTGGACAGGAGACAGAGTTTTGGGGTTTTTTCTTTACAGTTTCATGGCATTGTTCCCTTCTTTTACTGTCCTCTTTCTTTTCTTCTTTCCCCGTATCTCCTCTGGCCAGCCTAGTGGAGTCATGTTGTCCTCCCTCCCTCTTTGAAGATGGACACCCTGCAGAAGCTCCACTGTATCTTTCTTGGCTGCTCCTGGTGCTCTCTGTAAGCCACCTCCTTTTCTTCTTTCAACTCATTAAATTTACTGTGCAACCAAGCCTTGGCCTCCAAGTTCTCTTTCTTTCCATGGCAACTCTTCCCATCTGCTCAGGATAAAAGGTGTAGAAGCAGAGGGTGGGAGTCCCTGCAGTGAATTTTACTTTTTGCCCTTTTGCCTTGGAGCTGAGGAAAATGTACCTGGATACTGCACAGTCAATGGCCATCTGGAACACCAAGGATCCAAAGGGTAGCAGGAGTGGGTTGGTGTGTGAATGGATAAGTCCAAATCACCAAACCACAGCTGAAATTCAAAGAGTAGATTTATTTCATTACCTCATTAACTCAAGGGTCCCAAGGCACTGCCAGGCTGCAGAGACACATAAAATGGGAACAGTGGCACCATTAGGGTCAGTCCAATCCTGGCGTGTCACTGACTGTCCTAGGATCTCAAGGGGTCTCATGCATGTGCAGTTAATCGCAATGCTGTGCTCTTATGACCTTTGAGTTTTTTTATCTCTCACTCTTTTAGCAGGAGGCTCAAGACTGTCTGTGAGAGATGCCTCTTAATGTTCTGATAGCTTTCATATTATCTCTCAAAAGAGAGACAGGATAATCAGCAGTAAATATGTGGTCTTTCCCACATGGATATTCTTAGTGTCCCCACCTACAAGGTCACTTTGTGCAAATCTATCATCCTACTCTCCAAATCTTTCAGTTTTAACCTTTTCCTCCCAATGGCAGGGAAACAGCAATGTGTGGAAACAGCCCATAACCTCATCTCCACCTTCTCCTCCCCTCTGTTACTGAATCTAGGATCCACGACCTGCACCCAGAAGCATAGGCAGATGAGGTACACATCTCAAGGGGCCGTCAGCTCATGCAGTGCCCATCTCTTTCCTGAGATGCAGTGCTGAGATGTTTCAAAAGTTAGGATTGATATCAGCCATAATCAGGATATGCAGTGGTAAACAACTTTAGCTTGAGTTTGAGTTTGCAGAAGACTTACGGCTTCACTATTAATTCACATTTCTCCCATGTGTGGATAGATGTAATCTGTCCAGCAATGCCTTCTCAACTGAAGCCTTTGACCAAACCTGGGCCCAGGGGAGACTGCAAGACAGACAAAGGAAGATGGATCCTGCTGAAGAAAGGGTCTGCCATAGACAGCCATAGATCACAGTCATTACATAGTTTAGGTTAGACAATCTTGTTCCACCCTGCTGCCATGGGCAGGGACACCTTCCTCCAGACCAGGCTGCTCAAAGCCCCGTTGTCACCAAAAACTGGGAAATAAACTCTCCAACCAATTTCCTGCATCAGAAAGGTGACCTTACATTATTAGCAGAGGTGGATGCATGGGGATGTCTACTCTAAGCATGCCCAGTAACCTAACAGACCAGGTTGTATTCTGTAAACTAATTCTGTAAACTGTATTCTGTAAACTAATACATATTCATCACTTTTTTGAATACATTCACATTGGTTAAATATTTCCATCAGCTTGTCTGGATATGGTTCCAGATCTTCTGATTAATCTTTTCTCTGTGAAAGTATCCCAAATATGTGGTCAGGTCATAAAGTACTACTCCATCATTCTTCACTCTGACACACAAACCTTGTACTCAGAACTAAGATACTGGCTAAAACATATTAATCTCTGATATAAGTAAATGAGGAAGCATTAGGCCACATTAACATCTGTACTTGTACTAAGCAATGTCTGTTACAAAACTAAGGATTGACCACGAATATAGGAATCATACACTGTATGCTAAGGTCAAAAGAATTTTCCAACATCTTCTCCCACTGCTGCAAAGACTTCTTGAAGAAATGGAACTTGTTCGGTAGCAAATCCCCCCATTAAGATTTTAATACCATTTCTTTAAAGTGTCACTTTCAATTATTATATTGACACAGTCTGCACAGCAGTAAGCACTGAATTAAACAAATGATAAAGGTCATGACTACCACATCACATCACAGTAAGTACAACAGTTTGTTTTAACCATCCTAACCATCCAAAACTGAGAAATGTTGTCCCACTCACAAAAACAGCCAAGACAAATCTAGTCCTTCTGTCTCTGTAGCACTTGTGGCTAGTTTCTTTAGTTGTTTCTTTTGTTTCTATTAGTCAGGAGTTATTGGAAAGATTGAATCAACACATCTCTTTAAATTCTTCACATCCCTGATTATGTCTCAAGTAGTCAATTGCTGCTTGATTTTCAAGGGCAGCTTCTCTGGCTCTGTCACTTCTCTACTTAGGACTGTTAATGCTTGTGAAGCGTAATGTATATCTTTAACTAAAACACACATGATTCTCTTTATGATGTGATAGTTCACAGCTACCCCGACTCCAAGTGTTCAAAAGGCAGCAGCAAC
>WBND01001631.1:15309-70190 GCA_013398595.1 Tychaedon coryphoeus
GTGGGATCCTCCACCTCTGCTGCTGTTGGCAACATCCTCAGCTGTGGCGGAGTGCCCATCAGCTCTGGAGGCTTTGACCTCTCCTGCATCACCAACTGCTATGGTGGCAGCAGATGTCGTCCCTGCTAAGTCTCCTTGGAAGATCCTTGGGCAAGAACATCCATGACCTCAGGACCTGGTTCTGGGAAAAAGATAGATCTTTTGGACATTTTAACTAGAGTTTCAAGCCACTGTCCGCTTCTCCTCTCTCCACTTTATCTCTTTCTTTTGTCAGCTGTGTCTCCCCAGACCAACATGGGAGAACCTGTTGCCCTTCCTCTTCCTCCCTCTTTAGGGCAGGTAGATGGACACCCTGCAGATACTCCACTGCATCGTAGTGGGTCTTGCAGGTTCTCTGTGTGAGGCACCTCCTTTTCTTCTTTAGACTTAATAAAGTTGTTTTGCAACCAAGCCATGGCGTCCAAATCCTCCTTCTTTCCTTGTCAACTCAAGGAAAAAGTCAGAGAAAGCAAGTGTTGGGAGTCCCTGCCTTGAATTTTAATACATGCCTTTTCTTTTGGAGCTGTCCAAATCTTCCCTGGCAAGCCTACAGAGAATGGTCTTCAGGGAGATCCTGGCTTTGAAGTGTTGTAGCAATAGAGATGGGAAACAAAGTCCTGGGGACAGCCTACAACCTCATCTCTGCTTTCTCCTCCCCTCCATCACCTGGTCTACAGTCCATGGTCAGCACACATGGTCAAAGACAGATGAGACATGCACCCCATACACTCCATTACCTGGCAAGGTCCAGCTGCCTTCCAGACATGCCAGGCTGAGGTGAATCACAAGCTGGCATCAGTATCTGCCATATTCAGGCTACACAGTTGCAGTCCCCGTTCCTGTGAACCAAACACCCCTACGGGCTATAGCCTAGCTGGGCTTTTGGTCTTGCTTGGGCAGAGGCTTCTTCATTTTTGAGTTCTCTTTTTGTTTTTGTTCCCTTGTCTCAGAGAGACTACAGGTAGCAGTTTTGAGCTGCCTGAAGATGAATCCCACAGGTACTGCCTGTCACCGCAGGCAGCCATGCTCCAGGCAAGCTGGTCAAAATGGATTAGCCCCCTCTCCAGGGAAGAAGAATACAGAAAGAGAGACTCTTTCTCTTTCATGGCAGCTTTTGGTGAAGGTGCGATTTTGGCTTTGAAGGTAGTTGCTTTGGATTTACAACTGTAGCCACTTGTAAAGACTGCATTTCGCAATTAGAAACTGTTTTGAAATGAACTTCAAAAACTTTTCCAGCAGTGAAAAAGGGAGCAAGTTCCTGGGATTGGACCACCCTGTGCTGGTGTGGACAGAGCTGTCCTTTCCACCACAGGCACAGAACAGAGCCCAGCAGCAGCACCAGGGCAGCCCCATGAATGGCAGGAGGGAGCAGCAGCAGTGCAGACCCCGCGTGAGCTGGCAAATCTTCATGGGCATCTAGAACTGCTCTGCAGGTTCTTGCCTTTCCTGGTAGGGTTTACCATTATCCTGTTCCTTTTTTCCCCAGGACCACACGGTCACCTGCCATCTTGGAAAGAAAGGGTGTGATGTCATCTTCCCCTTGTACCTCAAGCCATGCAGCCACCTTGGGAAGGATATTTCATGTCTCTCTTTGTTTTTGTGAGATTCAGCAATTTTGTATGCAGCAGTAATTTACTGTTATTTTTTGCTGTTTCGTTCGTTAGTAAACAGTTTTTTTTTCACGTATATCTACTCATATTTTGTTCTTTATTGGTGGAAAGGGTTTGCTTAGAATTAAAGGAAGATTACTCATTTTAGAGTGCCCAGCTCTTTAAATTATCTTAATCCAAGACAACCCCAAGTGAAATTTTCAAAACTTTCTCTGTTCCATTTTCTTTGGGACAATTGAAAATTTTCCCGTGTAACATAACCAATTCTGTTGCAGAGTGAGATAATATTACTGTGTACTCTGCCTCCTGATAAATGAATTTTGTCTTTACAAGCGGGCAAAGCTTGGGGCAAAGGTAAGTGAAGAAGAGTTGGCTTTGCTGACTCAAACCTCTTGTCCAGGGAGTGATGTCAGCTCAGGGAGTCCTGCCTCCTCGGTTTTTACAGGAGATAAGGGTGCAGGGAAGGTTTGGTTTTGCTGCATTAAACTCACAAGGGCTGAGACTTGTGACATCGTGTTCAAGGAGGTCCACCTTTTCCTCAGGGCTAAAAAACTCATTCTCCACACCTCCCCCTCAAATTAACACTGCAGTGTTAATTTGCAACTCCACAGCTCTTTGGCTTTGGACAAATTTGTTTAACTGGTTTTTCAGGTTTTGGGTAGCTTCTTCTGGCCATTCTATTCTTGATCTGCCCTGAGGTGGGCTATTGTTTCAGCCCCCAAGCTAATTTGCAACTCAATTGGGTCTTTCTGTTGCTGCTCCACAACATATTTCTCTGAGTTCAGCCTCCACAGGTAAGGATAGCAGACCTTTTCTCTTACTGGGGTTTTTTCCCCGTCTTTTGCCAAAGCTCAAGTTTTCTCTGCAACTAACTGCAGATTTTGCCTATTTTTCTTAGCTCACATCCCTCTGTGAGACGCGACACTCACTTTTTAAAATTTCAGAGGTTTATTAAACCCTAACAAAATACAACAGAAGACTGAATAATGAAAAACTACAGCAATGGGAGTCTTTGTGACTGCACAATGGCTGCTCCCCCTTTTATACCTCTGGTGTTGCATTAGCCAACGCTGGCCCCTCCCAAAGTTTGTCCATTAACTCTTTCTTCACCACATTGGTGGAGATCACTTTCTTGCGATTTGGTTGGAGGTCAGGTCATGCCGCACCTCCTAGTAACAAGCCTGCCCTCCTAAATGCCCCGACTACCAAGACTGTCCAGTGGCAATAATACAAGGGGGAGGGAAAAGAGGACTATGGGGAGAACAAATCACAATTACATACACATAATATTCATCCCTTAATTGCGAGAGCCAACCATCACATTACCCATCTATAACACCCCTTTATGAAGTTGGACAAGTTTCATAAGTTTTTAGCAATTCTGTCAGTGGAGAACAGGCCAGATCAGTTTTTACCCAGGATTCTATGACCTTTTTGCTGGACAATATTGGTTTCAAGCAAAAATTAATTCCTCCTTTACTCTGCAATGAGCAGTTCTCTCTGTATAAAATACCTCTTCATCACCTCAAGAGTACCCTGCTCACCATGGCAATTAAAATGTAAGGCCCCCAAAATCTCATTCAGTGTGACACTTTAATGGGCTTTGGTTTTTCATGTACTCCGTATTAGACATACAGGAGAAACACCAAGAAGATATTCTCAAGAGGTCACAAAAACCAAAAAACCCTTTACTGGCAACTTTAGATAATCAAAGAACTTTGACAAAAGGTTTCAAGCAGCATCCAATCAACACAAAACACCTCTCAAATCATTAATTTAATCCATTTAATTTAACAGACTCTAAGCACATCTGATTTTAAGTAACTCACAGTTCTGAAAAGGGAGTTAGAAGAAGAAGGGGAAAGAGAGAAAGAAAGAAAAAGAATAGAAAAGAACAAACACAGGTACCATTTCTGGTTCCAATGGTGATCAGCTTATAGAAATTCCAAGAACAGGTAAGGTCAAGACATGCTTGCCTTGTGTCTCGCATTAAATGCCCTTTGACTCTTCTGGGTCCTGGTGGGACTTCCAGCTATCTGGCCACTCTGGGGCTAGACTGGAGTGCAGGGGTAGGGTGTGGAGCATTGTCTCTGGTTTTCCAGGGATTGGCAGCCACTGAAGGGTTGGGATAGAGGTCCAGAGAATGGGGTGTATGGAGTAGGATATCACCTCACTCAGGCAGAGCCCAGGCTGTCCCTTCGCCTATAAAAAATCACTTGAAATATTTCAAGCCAGCAATCCAACCAGTCTCTCACTTATGGGGCTTGGAACATTCTGATCTAGATAAAAGCATCTATGATTTTGGCACCTGGGTGGGATTAGATGATCTGTATAATCCATTCTAACTCAAACCATTCTATGACTTCATGATCTGTGGGCTGTCTCTGGCAGACCATTTGTTCACCAGGATCTGTCATGCTTCACATGATATTCTTGGGCAATGGTTTGCTCAAAAGGGAAGACGATGTTCAGATAACAACCATCCATAAGACGAAGAAATGTGAATTTATAGTGAAGCCCTAAGTTATTTGCACAAACTTAACCAAAAGTCATTTACCACTGCGTACCCTGAATGTGGCTGATATCAATCCCAACTTGTGAATTGTCTCAGCCCTGCATGTCTGGATAGCAGCTTTGCCTGCCTGAGCTGAGGGAGTGCATCTCATCTGCCTGTGTTTCTATTTGCATGCCATGGAGCCCAGGCCAGGTAAGAGAGTGGTGGAAAAGGAAGAGATGAGGTGGTGGGCTGGTCACAGGAATTGTTTTTCCATTCCGCATTCCTGCCACCCTTTGGAGCCAATCCCCCTGATGGCCTTTGGCTGCTGAGAAGTCAGGGATGACCTTTTCAGTGTCAAGGGAAAAGGCACAAAGGAAAATCCACTACATGGAATCCCAGCATTTGCTTTCTCCAGCTATTTTCCCTGAGAATGCTGGAAGAGTTGTTACAGAATAAAGAAGGACTCAGAAACCCATATATGGATGCAAAGCAGCTTTATTGAATGTAGAGAAAAAAATTACTCAGAGTGGCTCAGAGAGGGCACCAGGAGCAGCCACTAAGCAGTGGGGATGTCCCTCTGCTTGGCTTGCACAGAGAAGGGAGGAGAGCAGATCTCCACTGGACTGGCTTGAGGAGACATGGACAGCAAAAGAAAGAGCAAAGGGAGAGAGAAGAAGAAAGGGACAGCGGCGTGAAACTCTAATTACAATGCCCCAAAGCTCTATCTCCTGCCCAGAACCAGGTCCTGAGGTTGTGGAGGTTCTTGCCCAAGGATGTTGCCAGCAGATTTAGCAGGGACGGCATCTGCTGCCACCATAGCGGTTGGTGATGCAGGAGAGGTCAAAGCCCCCAGAGTTGATGGGCACTCCATCACAGCTCAGGATGCTGCCAACAGCAGCAGAGGTGGAGGATCCCACAGCAGTGTTCTGTGGGAAGGAGGTGAGGATGGGGCCAGGCAGGGTCACCACCACAGGTGATGGTTCAATGACCACATGGGAGTCCTGGCACTGCCTGACACAGCACTCATTGCAGCTGTTGGCCAGCGGGGTGGGGCCACAGGGCTGGCAGCAAGGGTTGCAGGGCTGGCAGCTGGACATGGCTTGGGATCACAGGAGCACCTAGGATAGAAGGAAGGGAGAAGCAGAAAGTGAGGACACATGAGGAGCAGCACTGCACCCAAACACCCTGCAGCCAGGGCACCTGCTGGCCCACATTGCACTGCCCAGCTCCAAGCCCAGGAGCCACCTCAGCCAAGTCCCAGCCTCTCTCTGTCTGCACAAGACCTTCTCTCCCCTGCCCTCTCCCAGCACAAGCAGCTCCCAGCCCTGGGCTGTGACAGCCCCTGTCAGCTGAGACCTACAGCCAAAAAAGAGCTGGTCTTGAAGCAGGAAGAAAGGGAGAAGAGGCTTCCCACTCACCTGATTCCTGAGGAGAAGGAGGTGAGAGAAGTGGATGAGAGCCCAGAGACTTGGGCTGCCTTTTATAGCAGTCCTGCTCTGCCTCAGGCCCAGTAGCACCTTTGTGGCAGTAATAATTTTCTGACCAGCTCATTTCAAATGCAAACTATCCCAGCTAATGGTAGGGCTGTGTCCTGATTTCTTGCACTGCTGCCTTTTCATTTCCTAGTGCATTCCACACTCTTTCTTTTATGCAAACTTCTCTAAGTGTCAAGATGAGAGGTTCAAGAACTTCAGGGCAGAAAGACATCAGTACAGTCACAGTGCTCAGATCAAGGGCTGGCAGCATCCCTTGTGGGCTGGTGATGTGAACCTGTTTCATGCCTGTAGATTTGTTTATGGCAAAGTTTTCAGGGAAGTGGCAGCACTCTAGTGCTTCTCACTCGCATGCCCAAAGTTTCCATTGTTTGGACACATGAGAGAGCTTCAGGTTACTATTTCCTTCTTCCATTTTTCTCTTTCTTTTGTTGTCATTATCTCCCCAGGCCAGTCTAGTGGGGACATTTTGCCCTCCCTGCTTCCACAGGAGAGGCTGATGGACAACCTGCAGGATCTCCACTGCATCTTAGTCGCTGCCCCTGATACATCCTGTAGGAATTATTCCAGTTTGCTCACAGAAAAAAGATAGATGAAGAAGAGGGTGGGAGTGCCTGCAGTGGATTTTACTTTTTGCCCTTTCCCTTAGAGCTGATGAAGACATCCCCTGCTACTCTAATGCGAATGACAACTAGACCATCAATCCCCCTAACACCTGGGGTTCAGATACTGCTTTGGGAAGTTCTTTGACCCAAATGTTCCAATGCAATGCAGGATTGCTCCCATTGTCAATTTCACCAGGGTTACTAAAAAGTTGCTTTTTGATCAATGGCAAATCCTTTACTGGCACACTGACTAGACAGGTTAAGAAAGACTTTTCTGGTTCCGAGTCAGACAAGCATATGGTATCCGAGCCTGCTGCCTTGGCTAAGGTCACCCAAACATTTGGTTTTGGTTGCTCCACAGGCAAATCTGTGCAACAAGAAACAATTAAAACTAACCAACACCAGTGAAACATTCGATTTCGCTCTATCCTTTTCGCGAGCTAATTTTTGGCAAAAATTTTCCCAAATATTTCAATTGAAAAACTTTTCTTTTGACCTCTAATAAAAATTTCACCCTTGAAAATCCAGTAGAAGGTATCTATAATATAACAAAACAAAAGCCGCGCCTTTGCCAAAAAAGCTCTACAGAACCAACATTTATAAATAACACAAAATCAGAGTTTGCAGGTTCCACCAACGAACAAGAAATGTTAGGCATGACCCGTGATCCCTCTGTTCCGCTCACATTTGCGTACTTGCTTCTACGGTCTTGAACTGGGCAGCACGTTGTTGGGTGCGATATGGTTTGACGTTTTCTCTGGGATCCGCTTAACTCCTGCAACTGTCGAGACACAAGCATACCCTTTTCCCCAGGTTGTTAATTGGAAAGGACCTTCAATTTGTCCTGTCTCAGGGTTTCTAATGAAACAGGAGGATTTTCTTTCCATTTTTCCATGTGTATTATTTGAAAAGTGTCTAAAAATTGGTGGATCAGGTTCTGCAAAAAAGCTGTTCAGAAATTAAAACCATATAAAGCTTTCTTCAACCTCATCTGTGGTGTGGCCTCTACTTGCCCCGTCTGTTGAATAAGAATATGTTTTAATGTTTGATGGGTCTTCCTAATAATTGCTTGATTTGTGGGAGAATGAGGAATACTAAAGATGTGGCAAACACTTCAATCTTTTTTAAATGTGGCTAATTTTTGACATATATATATATATGCAGGACTATTCTTATTTTTTATTTCTTGGGGCACACTTGATGAAGTAAAAGTTAGCAAAAAATGTTGACAGGCATGATTACTTGTTTTGCTTGTGTGGACAGAAGCAAAAACTGCACTAGAGAACATGTTTACTGGAACATGAACATTTTTAAATTTACTAAAGGAAGGGTATTTAGTGATAATTGTCTGTTATAATTGCAGGCTTTGGAAACCCTGCGGGTTGATTGCTCCTGTAGAAATAGGAGGTTGTACAAGTTGACAATTAGGGCAAGTACTAATGGTCACTTTAGCTTGATTTTGGAAATTTGAAACATTTGCATAAGTGTTTAAGTGTTTTGGTGAAAAAAGGCATGACTTAGTTTTGCTTGCTTAAAAATGTTCGGAAAAGTGTTTGAAATAACTGTTGTTAATTTGTCTGCTTTTGTGGGTTTTTTTACTAAAAACTGTGGAAGTAAAGAATGAATCCTAATGTGAGAAACAAAATATGGATTAGTTTTATTTTGTAAAATTGTATAAAGACATGAAAGCTAACAATATAAAGTGTTATTATTAACATTTTTAGAACTGATTTTTAATTTCTTTAATTACATTAGTAACATAAGCAGAATCTGTAAATAAATGAAAAGGTTATGGGAAAAGCTGAAAAACTTGAACTGCAGTAGGAAGCTTAATAATTTGAAGAGATTCTTTTACTATTTGAATATCTAAGTTTTAGTAGGGTTGAAAGGATTTTTCTCAAAACCTTCAGGTTTTAAGGATTCTCACACCTGATCAGTAGACAGAAGATATCAGTGTCTGCTCCTCCATAAGTCATAGATTGCACTGAGGTCTCCCCTCAGCCTCCCTTTATCTAGACTGAATAAACCAAGAGATCTCAGTGATTCCTCTTACGGCATCCCCTCCAGAACTTCACCACTTTTGTGTCCCGCCTTTGGACACTCTCTAACAGCTCAATATCTTTCTTATATTGTGGTGCCCAAAATTACCCCCAGAATTCAGTGTGAGGCTGCCCTAGTGCTGAGCAGAGTGGCACAATGCCCTCCCTTGCCCAGCTGGCAATGTTGGGCCTGATGCCCCCCCAGACATGGATGGCCCTCCTGCCTGCCAGGGCATTGCTAACTCGCACCCAACTTGCCATCTACCCCAAGTCGCTTTCCTCAGCTTGGATCTCCAGCCTCTCAGTCCCCAGTCTGTCTGTACATACAGGGCTGCGCTACCCCAGGTGCAGAAGCTGGTACTTGCTCTTGTTGAACTTCATATGGTTGGTGATTGCCCATCTCTAATTCACTGAGGTCTCTTTGCAGAGCTCTCTGCCTTTGAGGGAGTTGACAGCTCCTCCCAGTTTTGTATACTCTGCAAACATGGTATTTGTTCAAGTCCTGCAACCCAGCTGTTTATGAAGATGTTGAAGAAGATCAATCCTAAAAGTGAGGAACCTCATTGGAGACCAGTTGCCAGTCTGATGTCACCCCATCACTGTCACCTTTTCTGCCTGACCCATGAGCCAGTTGCTCACTCATCATACAATGTATTTATCCAGCTGTGTCCTGGACATTTTGTTCAGAAGGATCCTGTGAGAAATGGTATCAAAAACTTTCTAGAAATGCAAAAAGATGCAATGATGCAACTGGTGAAATTACATCAGTTGGCTACCATTCATCAGCTAGATGGGCTACCTTGTTGTGAAAGGAAATTAGATTTAACATGCAGGACTTCCCTCTCATGAACTCACACTTCTTGTGAGAAATGGCTGCCTTGTTATTCAAGTGTTTTTGAATACCTCATGGAATAATCTTCCTGCTAATTTGACCAGGGATTTTACTACAAGCCTAGACTGACGCACGTGTGCACACATGTCTTCATGGAGCAAACAAAAATCTGTACATTCAAACAAAGTCAGGAAACGTCATTAGCTCGGTTGTGGAGACGCAGCATGTCCCCTCACAGTGGAGTCCTTGGACACATGGGAGAGAAGCACAAGAGCAGTGCTTCTGCCATTTTCTGACAACTTTGCCACAAGACCACAGGAATGGCACAGGTAAACATCACCGGCCCAGAGGGGATGCCAATAACAATTAATGTGAGACTTCTCCCTGTGCTGACGTCTTTCTGCCCTGGAAATCATTAATGCTCTCATCCCAGCATTACAGAAAGAAATCTTCATACAGGAAAGCATGCGGAATTAGCCAGGAAATGAAAAGGTAGCAGTGCAGGAAGCCAGGACACAGCCCTACCATTAACTGTGTGGTCTGCATTTGACATGAGCTGGTCACAAAATTATGACTTCCACTAAGGTGCCTCTGGGCCTGAGGCAGTGCAGGACTGCTATAAAAGGCAGCCCAAGTCTCTGGGCTCTCATCCACTTCTCTCACCTCCTCCTCCTCAGGAATCAGGTAAGTGTGAAACCTCTTCTTCTCCTCTTCCTCCTCCTCCTCCCACTCTTCCTGCTTCAAGATCAGCTCTTTCCTGGCTGTAGGTATCAGCTGACGGGGGCTGTCACAACCTGGGACAAGCAGCTGGGGCTGCTTGTGCTGGGAGAGGGCAGGGGAGAGAAGGTCTTGTGCAGACAGAGAGAGGCTGGGACTTGGCTGAGGTGGCTCCTGGGCTTGGAGCTGGGCAGTGCAATGTGGGCCAGCAGGTGCCCTGGCTGCAGGGTGTTTGGGTGCAGTGCTGCTCCTCGTGTGTCCTGACTTTCTGCTTCTCCCTGCCTTCTGTGCTAGGTACTCCTGTGACCCCGAGCCATGTCCTGCAACCCTTGCTGCCAGCCCTGTGGCCCCACCCCGCTGGCCAACAGCTGCAATGAGTGCTGTGTCAGGCAGTGCCAGGACTCCCACGTTGCCATCCAGCCCTCTGCTGTGGTGGTGACCCTGCCTGGCCCCATCCTCAGCTCCTTCCCACAAAACACCGCCGTGGGATCCTCCACCTCTGCTGCTGTTGGCAACATCCTGAGCTGTGGCGGAGTGCCCATCAGCTCTGGGGGCTTTGACCTCTCCTGCATCACCAACTGCTATGGTGGCAGCAGATGCCGTCCCTGCTAAAGCTGCCTAAGGTCTTTAGGCAAGAACCTCCACAACCTCAGGATCTGGCTCTGGGCAGATATAGAGCTTTAAGACATTGTATTTAGTGTCTGAGCCATTGTTCCCTTCTACTTTGTTTTGTCTTTCCTTTGCTGTCCATATCTCCTCAGGCCAGCCTAGGGGGATGTACTGCCCTCCCTCTCTCTTTAGGGCAAGCAGATGGACACCCTGCAGGAGCTCCACTGTGTCTTAGTGGCTGCTCCTGGTGCTCTCTGTGAGCCACCTCTGCTTCTACCTTACATTCATTAAAGTTGTGCATCCAAGCCTTGGCCTCTAAGTTGTCTTTCTTTCTGTGGCAAGTCTTGCAGTCTAGTCTGCTCAGGGAAAAAGGTGGAGGCAGAGAATGTGGAACTCCCTGCTATGGATTTAACTCTCTGCCTTTTCCTTTGGAGATGCTGAAGAACATCCCTGACTACTCCATAGCCAATAGCAAACAGGGAAAAGATGGCTCCAAAGGGTTGCAGGAATGAGGAAGGGAAACAGCAATGTCCAGGAACAGCGAACAGCCTCATCTCTTCCTTCTTTGCCCCTGCATTACCCAAACTAGGCCCCATGAGCAGCACATGTTTGTTTAAAGACAGATATCTGCCAAGAAACGTGAGAACCTTCATGAAATGGAAAATATTCCTTCCCTCCAAATTATTACAACTTTGAAATTAGAGGGTTTTCAGACAAAGATATAGGAAAAGGAATAAGTGTCCTTTACTAATAAATATATGTATAGCAAACAAACAGCACCACCGGCAGCAGCAGCAAACAGACGCAGACCCCAGTCCCAGCTGCTCCCGGCTGCAGGCACTTTCCCCTCGGGTGCAGTTCCGGGCACAGCCAGCAGGGGCGCTGCTGGCTCCCGGCCGGGCAGGGCGGGTGCGATGATTGCCCTGCAGGGGGCGCTGTGGCGCCAGCTCGGCCGCGTCTCCCTCACGCGGGAATGGCGGCTCAGGCGGGGGAGGGGAGGGGAGGTGGCTCCCTTTGCAAAACTCAGGGGGAGCAGCCGGTCTCAGTGCCACTCTGGGTGGCGAAATGTGCTGTAGCAGGAGCCTCGGAGTGGCGAGCTGGAACCGCAGAGGTGAGCAGGCTTGGGGAGGCAAGGGAAGCCTAGCAAAAAAATCCCAAAGCCATGGCAGGAGCAGCAGGGGGCCGGGTGGATGTGGGGTGTTGGACTAAAATGTAGTAAAAACTGCCAAAGTAGGGGCAGAAAACAGCAGGGCTAGGTGGCCCCAAAAGGAGAGAGAAAGTGGAGAGAGGGCGTTGTTTTTTATTTTCCCCTGGCTCTCACATCTCCTGGGGACAGCAGAGGCAGCCAGGTTCCTGGAAGCAGCCAAGAGATGCTCCCTCCAGAGAGAGGAAGCACATCGGGGTCCCAGGTTTCCCCCAAGCAGTTGGTGAGGGTCCCTCCCAGTGAGATCCGGTGTACAAAAGGTCCCAGTTCGGTAAGGTCAGGAAGACCAAAACTCTGCAGTGGCAGCGAATTGTTTCCACAGCAGCAGACCAGCACCAGGATCACAACCATCTCCACTCTCATCCTGCAAGAGAGAAGGTGAGAAAGGGCTGAGGGCAGTCCCTGACCTCCAGGCAAATCTTGCACTGTCTCTGCATTTCGCAAGGGGAACCACTCCCGTCCACCAAGCTCACTTCCCAGCTAAGAAACTGCAGCCAGCTGCACCCCTTCCATATATAGTAACCAAGATATCCAAGTTCCAGTATAAGTATAGAAGATTTCCACAGGAGCTGGAAAGGGAGTTGGAAACTGAATATATGTGGAGTGTTCCTGATGGGTGATGATCAAATTATGCTGTCTAAGGAAGGAGCTCAAGGATAGTGAGGGCTGGGAGTGTTCCTGATGATACATGATTAGAGAGAGCCTTAACTCACAAGGCTGCCTCTTTATTAGGCAGGAAGTTTAGAGCCTTTCAAGAGGGGTGATCCTGAAAACAGAGAGCTGAGTAAAGATGAATCTTCCTCTCTTTCAAATTCCCCCATGCATGAAGCCTGATCAACTACAAAACCTTGGGGTAAAAGCAGGAAATCACACAGGAAAAATGACCCCATTTGATCAGATCTTGAATTGCAAGATCATTATGGCCACAAGCCAGGCAAGACTGAAATCTGAGAAGCGGAATCCTATCAATGCGGACATAATAATGGCCCAGACATGAGCATTTTAGTTGGTTTTCATCAACAATTAATAAAATTTGTAATAGATAGGGGAGCACAACACTCAGTACTAATGCACTGGGATCCTGAGAAGTGGTGTGTATGAGATGGCAAAGTTAAAATCACCAAAGCAGATGGAGCTTTTTAAATTGAACTGATAAGGGTAATTTATGGTGAGAAGTGGATGTCAGCTCTACTCCCTTCCCAATTAAAGATCACAATGAAAATATTTTGGATTTTGAATTATCAAACCTGGTGTCTGCTGGACAGGAGTATGTGGACCTTCAGTTCAAATGCTAACCCTAATCCTAAAAGAAATCCAGAGACTGCAGTGTGCTAGCTTCATGCGGTGACTGCAGTCCCTGTTTCAAGGATTGCTGGTGTATCTCAGTGCTGGATTTTGCTGTGGCATGAGGGGGAATTTCTGTAGTTCCAGCCAATTTGGCCTCACTAACTGCTGGGGTACCCAATACCACAAATCTAACAGCCACACTCGAAGCAGCCATGTGCTTGGGCATTGATGGGGACCAGGAGAAAAGACTCACTCACTCACTCACTCACTCACTCACTCACTCACTCACTCTCCTAATTCTCCTTTCTGGCTCCTGAAAGAGCTGAAGAGAGTCATATCTTACAGTTTATTACAGACAATTGATTGCCAATAGTGTGCCTTTAACTGCTGCTATGCTAAATTCTGTAGAACTGGTAACTCTAATTTAGAGAGCCTCCCACTCTTGTATAGCAACCCTGGATGTAAAATAAATGTTTATTTATGATTCCATGCCAGGAACATGACAAGGCTCAATTTGCACTTGCCTGAAAGGGTGGACAATACACCTTTATCAGACTCTCATATGGGTATAAACATTTCCCCACAATTGTACAAGCTGTGCTTGCCAAACATTTACAAACAGTCTCACTTACTCTGGACATGTAATTATGTACTATTCTAATTGCAAAAGACACCACCACCACCCCCCTTCTGAACAAGCGGGTGAAGCAGCAACAGTAGTGTGGGAAGCAGTTCATGAACTAGAAGCTGAGATTACACACCTGAGGCCAAACTGACCCTGATGAACCAAAGACATTTTTATTACTCAACTAACTGTATTTAAAGAGACAGAACACAGATACTCTGAGTAAGAAAAGGTACTTTTGTCATTATTCCAAGCTGTTATACAGCTTGAACAACTAAGGGGTAATCTATCTAGGCCAACTCTGCTGAGACTTGTAGTGTTTTATATTTCCAGGAACATTACTGGGAATTGTGCCAGAACATCCCAGTGAAGATTGAGTTACTTATCAAAGAACTGCTTATCATTTTTGTAGGAGCAATCATTGCCAGCAGGAACCAAATATGGTTCACACATCAAAAAGCTCAGCCCACAGGGCTGAAACCCTTGTTTCTTTTGTTTATGCTAATCAATATGGTAACCTTATGCATTCTGGACTAGACACACTTCTCTCTTGTGGGTACAATTTATTTGGGCAGCAATTACAAAGGAAGGTGGCATTCAGAAGGTAACCTGGGATAATACAAAAGGGAATTCCACTCTTAGCAACTAGATAATAGTAGTAACTATTAATTTTCCTTTATGACCCCACTAACTGTAAACCACAATATTTGTTGTAACAGTGCATGGTGCTTCAGTATATACCCTATACCAAATCACTGTGTCAGGATTAAATCCCAATGGAGATGCACTCTAGCCCCTAGAGCACAAAGTATGGGCCTGATGGAATGGATGTGCTTGTGTGAGAGCCCCTTGTGATTTTGTATTTGTAGACAACATTATTGTACATACGAGTATCCTAATATTTGTGCTTGTAACTTGCTTGATATTACGGGATGTCATTTTGGTAATTCAGCTCCTCTTATATCTTAGCAATTGTTATCATTTAATTATACACTGACTTAACACCAGCAGCCTATTCCTACTGAATGAATATCACTTGGATGGGAAAAACACTATTTAAAGACGCTTGAGAAAACAGACTGAAATTTTTGATTGCCGTTCATCCTGATGTAGAAAAATCTACTGAGTGATGGAGCAACCAAAGAAAGACAGGGAACACTATTGTTAGGACATTTTATTTGGATGGTCACCAAGAGCAACTGAAGTTCTTAATAAAATGTTGCACCCTGTGATTGTCCTGATGTTAACCTTTTTGCCTTTTATTTTCACAATCCAATTGTATATTAAAATGTGGGGGGTTATAAAGACATTAACCCCAAATTTAGAGATAGCTTATATAGCATTTCCCCTTTCTCTCTCTCTACTTCTTCTTCAGTCCAAGTCCATATTGATGTTTGAGCCACAGGTGATGCAGAAGCCCAGATGATAAGGTGTCTCAAAGGCCAATAACCAGGTAGCCATGGAGCCAACCAAGGACTGTTGGCAAGAAAGCAATGTGAGAAAAAACAGGCTGTGGCTGGAGAAGGGGCCGTACAGAGGTAGGCAGCTTATTTTTGCAACAAACATCCTTCTTCTCTCTCCTGGAAACAAGCACAACACAGTATGGTGCAAACACAGGAATGGGTCCCAAAGTGAGCATGGACTGTCAACCAAAGGCTGATCCAGCAGCAGTGGGCACTGGTTTGATCAAAGGCCTCATCCAGGAAGAACTCAATGGACACATTACATACACTCATATATATGAGAAATGTTACAAATTTATGATGAAGCCATAAGACATTTGCACAAATTCAGCTGAAAGTCATTTACCATTGCATTAGCCCGAGTATGGCTGATAGCAAACTTGTTAATCACCTCAGCCCTGCATGTCTGGATACCAGCTGAGTCTGCCTGTGCTGAAGGAGTGTCTCTCATCTACCCGTTCTCCTGAGTGCAGGCCATGGAATGTAGAACAGGTAATGGGAAGGGAAGGAAGAGGGGAGGTTATAGGCTGTCCCCAGACACAGTTTTTTCCATTCACAACTGTTGCCAAACTTTGGAGCCATGCTATTCTTGATGATCTTTGGCTGTTGAGTAACCAGGGACAACTTTGTCAGCATCAAGGGAGTTGAACCCTTTTCTTCCTCCACTATTTTCCTTAAGCAATATAGAAGGCTTGCCAGAAAATGAAGGATGACTCAGATGCCAAGGCTTGGATGCAAAAGTATTTTATTGAGTGCAAAGAAAACAACATGGCTTACAAAGAATACCAGGATGAGCCACTAAGATGCAGTGGAGCTCCTGCAAGGTGTACATTTGCCTGCCCTAAAGAGGCAGGGAAGGCAACCAGTCCCCCTGGGCTGGCCTGGGGAAACATGGACAGCACAGAAAGAAGACAGAATAGTAGGAGAAACAAACATCATCCTAAAGCTGTAAACAGAATGTCCAGAAGATCATCTCCTGCCCAGAACCATGTTCTGAGATCTTGGAGTTCCTTGCCCAAGGACGGTGCCAGCAGCAGATTTAGCAGGGACGGCATCTGCTGCCACCATAGCAGTTGGTGATGCAGGAGAGGTCAAAGCCCCCAGAGCTGATGGGCACTCCATCACAGCTCAGGATGCTGCCAACAGCAGCAGAGGTGGAGGATCCCACGGCGGTGTTCTGTGGGAAGGTGCTGAGGATGGGGCCAGGCAGGGTCACCACCACAGGTGAGGGCTGGATGACCACATGGGAGTCCTGGCACTGCCTGACACAGCACTCATTGCAGCTGTTGGCCAGCGGGGTGGGGCCACAGGGCTGGCAGCAAGGGTTGCAGGGCTTGCAGCAGGACATGGCTCGGGGTCACAGGAGTACCTAGGATAGAAGGCAGGGAGAAGCAGAAAGTGAGGACACATGAGGAGCAGCACTGCACCCAAACACCCTGCAGCCAGGGCACCTGCTGGCCCACATTGCACTGCCCAGCTCCAAGCCCAGGAGCCACCTCAGCCAAGTCCCAGCCTCTCTCTGTCTGCACAAGACCTTCTCTCCCCTGCCCTCTCCCAGCACAAGCAGCTCCCAGCTCTGGGCTGTGACAGCCCCTGTCAGCTGAAAGCTACAGCCAGGAAAGAGCTGGTCTGGAAGCAGGAAGAAGGAGAGAAGAGGCTTCCCACTCACCTGATTCCTGAGGAGAAGGAGGTGAGAGAAGTGGTTGAGAGCCCAGAGACTTGGGCTGCCTTTTATAGCAGTCCTGCACTGCCTCAGGCCCAGAGGCATCTTAGTGGAAGTCATAATTTTGTGACCAGCTCATGTCAAATGTGAAGCATCTCAGCTAATGGTAGGGGCTGTGTCCTGGTTTCCTGCATTTCTGCCTTTTCATTTCCTGGCTTCTGCCACGTGCGTTCCTATATGAAGGATTATTTTTCAAAGTGCCAGGATGAGAGCATCAAGGAGTTCAGAGCAGAAAGACATCAGTGGACAAACAAGGTTTAGATCAAGAGCCATTGGCATCCCATGTGAGCAGGTGATTTGTACCTTTGTCATTCCTCTGAGCTCCTCTGGTGGTCAGAAATCAACCCCGCTCTCCTGCTTCTTGTACACTTGCCCAAGGTCTGCATGTGACATGACACATCTTTTCTTCTGCTTCCTTCATCACTCACTCAGGGTTATACTCAGGTGGGCTTCTGCTAGGTGGGTTTGACCCTAGTGCTGTAGTAAGAGTACTCAGAAAAATCGTGCAGTCTCATTGACCTCATCCCATGTCTGTGCACTCTCTTTAGGTCCTCTGTCCTTCTCTGGCGCAATTGAGTCTATTCTGCCAGTGTGAAGGTTCCATGCAGAGCACATGTGTGGGCTTGTGAGACTTTCATCCTGAAGGCATGTGCAGATCATGGTGGGGGACTCTCCCCTGTTGTGTCCTTGAGCCCCACAGTGTTGCAGCTGGCCTTGCTGGAAGGAGACAATTTACAGCTCAGTGGCACTGCCTTCAACCTTGCAGAGAAGTGTCCAGAGAATTGAAATGCCACCTCTGCCTCCTGCACCCTCCACTTTTGCTTTATGTTTAGGTAGAAATGCCAAGAACATCTGTCCACTCTTGCAGGCTGTAATCCCCAATAGATTGCTTCTGGTGTGACATTGCTGATGACAGGGAAGAGACACAGGGTCCCCATGTCCAGGCCCGTGCCTGATTAACTTCTGCAGCTCAGCAGCCTGGTGCTGAGTGAGGCAGAGCTGAGACCTCCCAGCAAACGGGTCTTGGACCTTGCCCATGTTCAGGTGTTGCTCTGCTGAGACTTGTAGGACAGTTGGACCAACCCAACATAAGGATTGCATAGCTGAGTGTTTCTCCCTTCCCTTTGCTGGCCTTGCTGAGATCATTGCCAGGTGGTTCTGCTGAGAGGCTTCAGCCAGAAGCCTTCTGCTTGCTTTTGGGCTAGCTTTCAAGATTAGGTCTTAGTGCTCATAATCTGATTTAGATCTCCCGCTGTGACATGTCTGTGTCTGTATCTGGCCACTGCTCTGAATCTGGACTTTAATATACATGTAACTTCCAAACTTGACCTGTCTCATGGTCAAATCTCATGTCTGTGAGCACATGTGGTGATTGCTAGACTTTGCTGAACCCTGGTTATTGTCATGGGATCTCATCCAGACATCATCTGATGATGCAAACATTAAGGAAATCACCATAATGACCTCCATGTGTTTCATTTCCTGAAGGACCTACCAAGAACATTGGATGACTTAGATGGCTGTATTTTTAGAGTATTTCTTCTGAATTTTTAAGCACGACTAGTAATACCATTTTTCTTGAGAATATTCTAAGTTTTTTTTCTGCTTCCTATTTGTTCCAGCAGGAACAGTGTTCTTCTCCCAGGTTTTTCCTCTCAGAGGACTTTGGGCAGTGGTATCAATTGGCCCTTGTCTACCTGGAGACCAGCATCAGGTTTAGAGCTTTTCTTTTCCCAGCCTTCCATCCCTCACTGCCCCTCTCTCCCAGTCCCACCACTCTTCATGTTTCCCAGAAAGGACAGTGCCGAAAATCTGAACTGTCTTTGTAGTCTCAAATTTCTGAGGTTCAAGCACCAAAGGCTGTTCCCCATGACCTCCAGTCTACAGGAGAAGCGGGAGCTCAGAGGAGCGGCATGCTACAGTGATCCCTTTCCTGTGAGAGACTGGGGTTATTGCCTCAAGGAAAAGAAAAAGGTGATGAGAGAACATCTACCATGCATTTGTTACTCTCCTGAGCCTCAGGATGGCATTACACTTCTCATTTCAGCTGTGATAAAACATTTTCATAGAATGGTTTGTATTTGAAAGGACCTGAAACATAACTTAGTTCCAACCTCTTGCTATGGGCAGAGGCACCTTCCACTAGATCGAGTTGATTCAAGCTCTGTCCAACACGTCCTTGAACACTTTCGGGGAAGGGGCAGCCACAGCTTCTCTGGACAACCTCTTCCAGAGCCTTACCACCATCACAGTAAATAATGTCTTCCGAATATTTAATTTAAAACTAACTTTTTCAGATTAAAGCCATTCCCCTTTATCTTATCACTACATCCTGCCATAAAGGGTCCCCCTAACTTTCTTTAAGTACTGGAAGGTGCTCTCTCTCCGGAGCCTTTTCTTTTCTGGGATGAACAATCCCAACTCTCCTGTCTTTGTATCAAAGGTGTTCCTCCCCTCTCATCATGTTTACAGGCCTCCTCTGGACCCTTTCCAGCAGGTCCATATCCTTCCTATGGGCCTTTTATATTGGGGGTCACAGATCTGGAAGCAGTACTCCAGGTGGGGTCTCATGAGAGGGAACTAGAGGGGGAATATAGCCCCCTCAGCCTGTTGGCCACATTTCTTTTGATGCAACCCAGGATATGGTCATTTTTTTGGGCTGCTCCTCAAATGCATGACACATTGCCTGGTCATGTTAAGCTTCTTGTGTACCAAAATCCAAGGTCCTTCTCTGCAGGGCAGATCTCAATCCATTCCCCATCTATGCTGTATTTTTCCTTGGTTCTGCCCTGAACCCAAGTGCAGAACCTTTCACATGATCTTCCTAGACTTCATGAGTTTTGCACAGGCCCAGGTCTCAAAGTCCACCAAGGTCCCTATGGAATATATTCAGTGCTGTCTGTAAAGTGAGCCAGCCTTGCCTCAAGAATTTTTCCAACCCAGAAGGGACAGATTTCCATCCATTCCCACGTCAGGCTTGTTTCCCTGAAGACAAAGCAACAGCTTCACTTGACAATACGGTAAATTAATTTTGTGTTTTCATTAATTAATTAATTGCTGCAGAGGAATTCTCAGCTCAGTTATGTGTCCCACCATAACTTTAGCTCCCTTGGGCACAAACCATGACAGATGTCAAACAGTGTTCTTTCCTCTTCCCAATGACATGTGATAAAACCTCCACCTATGACCTAGCTTATAGAGAGAACTGGATTTATTTTGTCTGGAGAAAAGGAGGCCAAGGGGAAAGTTTATCACACTAACACTACCTGGAAGGAGGCTGTAGTGAGATGGATATCAGTCTCTGCTCCCAAGTAACAAGTGATAGGACAGAAGGAATTGTCCTCAGGTTGTACCAGAGGAGGTTTAGATTGGATATTAGTGAAAAATTCTTCCCTGAAAGGATTATCAAGCATTGGAACACACTGTTGAGGGAGATGGTTGAGTCACCACTCCTTGAGGTGATTTCAAAGATGTGTAGATGTGGCACATAGGAACATAAGTTAGTGGTAGAGATGGCAGTGTTAGGTTTATGATTGGACTTGATGACCTTGAAAGTATTTTCATGATTCTGTGACTGTGCAGATATCATGAGTCCTGAGCATTTGAATTAGACAATTAAGAATGAGACAATCAAAAGGTCAGTGCAACCAGGAATTATCACAGATACAATGAACCTTTTCTTCTCTACATATCTTCTAACCCTGGTGAAGAATGGCCTTTTCATTGTCCCTGCACGGAGCAATTAGTTCCTGCAGACCTTACTGCATTTGTTCTTCCTCATAATGCTGCCTTCATGAAGATCTGGCACTCTTCCACTCCTGCATCAAAGCTGATGGAGACTTTCCTTGTCACTAGGAAAACCATTGCCTCCTGCAAGCCCTTGTCATATGTCCACTGGGTTTGTGGTTGTCTTCACCCAGGTGTTTCTGCTGACTGGCCCACCTGCACCCAGGAAAGCCATTGCTTAATCCAAGTCCCCCGATGTGGCCTCTGCTTATCCTGATCCAGCAGCTGCTCCCACCCCATTATGTGTGTCAAAGAAAAGCAAAGAGTGGGAGAGCCCGTGCTATGAGGAAAGACTGGAGGAGTGTAGCTTTTTCTCCCTGGAGAATAGGAGTCTTGGGGAGGACCTTATCACAATATTTTGATGAATAAATGGGATCTACCAAGAGCACTTAGAGTTTTTCAGCACAAGGATCCACATGGAAGGGCTGTCCATGAGGGTCACACACTGAGTGAAGCGGAACTGAAGATGATTTGAGTGCTGGCAACTGAGACCAGTGCTTAGGTCACCAGCAGGAGCAGGTGAACCCTTGGTTTCTGGGCATAGCAAGATGTGCAGAAGGGGCCAGTAAGCTGGAGAAAGATCATGTCTGCCCTGAACTCCATATCTAAGTTGTTATTCTGAACCCAGCAGGGCCTTTAAGAGTCCCTTCTCTGCATGTAGGAGACCATGGATATCTGGGTGATAACATGGATTAGAGCATTACTCAAGGCTGAAGGCAAAGGAATTTTTGTGTCCCATTCCCACTGCTGCCATCCTTTGAACTTGTGGTTTTACTGGTGGCCTCTGTGCAGGAGTCAAGGAGGTCATCATTAGCTCCAAGGGAAAGAGCACAGAGGAAAATCCACTGCAGAGACTCCCACCCTCTGCTTTTTTTTAACATTGTACATGAACAGATCGGAAGAGTTGCCACAGAAGAAAGGAGAACTTAGAGGCGAAGGCATGAGAGCACAACTTTAATGAGCCTAAGGAAGAAAAGTAGACCACTGAGGCAGTCACTAAAATGCAGTGGAGCTCCTCAAAGGTGTCCATCTGCCTGCCATGCAGAGGGAGAGAGGGCAAAATATCCCCACTAGACTGGCCTGGGGAGACACAGAGAACAGGGGGTAAGAAAGAGCAGAGTGGAAGAAGCTCTGTCATGTCCCCTCACGTGGCAGTCCTTCAGTGTGTGGGCAAGAAGCACAAAAGGGGTGCCCATTTCCTGAAAACTTAGACAAAAACAAGCCACTCAGAAATGACCCAAGTGAACATTACCATTACCACAAGGAATGCCAACAGACCTTGATCTGAGACTTCTGCATCAGAAATCATTGAGCCTCTCATCCCAGCAATACAGGAAGAGATCTTCATATAGGAAAGCACGTGGCAGAAGCCAGGAAATGAAAAGGCAGAAATGCAGGAAACCAGGACACAACCCCCACCATTAGCTGGGATATTTGACACACATTTGACATGAGCTGGTCACAAAATTATGACTTCCACTAAGATGCCTCTGGGCCTGAGGCAGTGCAGGACTGCTATAAAAGGCAGCCCAAGTCTCTGGGCTCTCATCCACTTCTCTCACCTCCTTCTCCTCTTCAGGAATCAGGTGAGTGGGAAGCCTCTTCTCTCCTTCTTCCTGCTTCTAGACCAGCTCTTTCCTGGCTGTGGGTCTCAGCTGACAGGGGCTGTCACAGCCCAGGGCTGGGAGCTGCTTGTGCTGGGAGAGGGCAGGGGAGAGAAGGTCTTGTGCAGACAGAGAGAGGCTGGGACTTGGCTGAGGTGGCTCCTGGGCTTGGAGCTGGGCAGTGCAATGTGGGCCAGCAGGTGCCCTGGCTGCAGGGTGTTTGGGTGCAGTGCTGCTCCTCATGTGTCCTCACTTTCTGCTTCTCCCTGCCTTCTATCCTAGGTGCTCCTGTGACCCCAAGCCATGTCCTGCTGCCAGCCCTGCAACCCTTGCTGCCAGCCCTGTGGCCCCACCCCGCTGGCCAACAGCTGCAATGAGTGCTGTGTCAGGCAGTGCCAGGACTCCCATGTGGTCATCCAGCCCTCACCTGTGGTGGTGACCCTTCCTGGCCCCATCCTCAGCACCTTCCCACAGAACACCGCCGTGGGATCCTCCACCTCTGCTGCTGTTGGCAGCATCCTGAGCTGTGATGGAGTGCCCATCAGCTCTGGGGGCTTTGACCTCTCCTGCATCACCAACTGCTATGGTGGCAGCAGATGCCGTACCTGCTAAAGATGCTGCTGGCACCGTCCTTGGGCAAGAACCTCTACAACCTCAGAACATAGTTCTGGGAAGGAGATAAAGCTTTGGGACAT
Organism: Tychaedon coryphoeus; assembly: GCA_013398595.1. Classification (NCBI taxonomy): domain Eukaryota; kingdom Metazoa; phylum Chordata; class Aves; order Passeriformes; family Muscicapidae; genus Tychaedon; species Tychaedon coryphoeus. Next base: position 38,138 of record WBND01001631.1, read on the forward strand.
TGTCTTTACAACATCAAGCCATTCCCTTCTTCCACTTTTTCTTGTCTTTTCTGTCCATGTCTCCTCAGGCCAGCCTAGGGGGATGTACTGCCCTCCCTCTCTCTTTAGGGCAAGCAGATGGACACCCTGCAGGAGCTCCACTGCATCTTAGTGGCTGCACCTGGTGCTCTCTGTGAGCCACCTTATTTTCTTCTTTACACTCAATAAAGTTGTTTTGCATCCAAGTCTGTGTCTCTAAGTCCTCCTTTGTTTTTTAGCAAATCTTCGGGTCCTCTCAGGGAAAATAGCTGGAGGAAGCAGAGAGTGGGATTCCCTACAGGGGATTTTTCTTCCTGCCCTTTTCCTTGGAGCTGACAAAGTTACCCCTGGCTATTCAGCAGCTAAAGGCCATCAGGGAGACATCAGGCAACAGTTGTTAAGGGAAACAAGAATTCATGAAGCCCACAGCTTCATCTCTTCCTTCTCCTCCACTCCCTTACCTAGTCTAGGATCCATGGCTCCCACAAAGTGAACAGGCAGATGAGATGCACTCCCACAGCACAGGCAGGCAAATCTGTCCAGACACGCAGGGCTGAGGTAATTCACAAGTTAGGACAGTTGATGCCAGTCATATACTCAGGATACAGTCTGGTAAATGACTTTTGGTTGAGTTTGTGCAAGGGACTTACAGCTTCAGTATTAAATCACAACATTTCTCCCACGTATGGATGGATATAACCTGTCTGTCAATGTCTTCCTGACTGAAACCTTGAATTATGTCTTGAATTATGGTCAAATTATGGGAAACATCAGTTAATATGTTGGTTTGTGGCTGTTTTGTCTAGATGCTGTTAGTACTTGAAAATTTAAAAATAGTGAGAGAGAGGAAAACTATCTCCTTTCCTGATCAGATCAGACCCTTTTCTTATTTTTCTTCCTCAAATCTTCCTTCGCTTCTGCCTCTTTTTTCTGATCTGTCTCAGCCTAATCTTTCATAGACGCATGTGAAAAAGAAGTATTGCAGAAGCTCTTTCTCTCTCTCCAGTAAACATTTTCTTACCTTTCAGATAAGGAAAGGACCTTTGATAGTTGATGCAGGGACAGAAAAGCTCTCTCATCCCACTCATTCTTAGAGTGTCTCAGTCTCTCCCCTAGCTGGCATGTGTTTGCAGAGCCAGGGCTTGCTTTTTTTCTCTGCCTTAACCTTGGAGACTTCCAAAAGGACAAGAAACAAGGAGCAGGATTAAACATTTCACAGGTCTCTCATCCTGCTAGAGGTGTCCTGGAGCCAGCACAGAAAGACCAGGTACTACAGGCTGTTCCCTGGAGACTCTGGGCAGCATATTAGGTATGGAAGATCTGGTTCTCTCTAGGGTATCCCTATAGGAGGCAAATGGCATTACTTTGCTGTGGGATACATGCTGAGCTGAGGTCTCAACCCTTCTGCCCAAACACCGTTCTCCCTTGCTGTTCCCTTAAATGTGGCTGTAGCACAGAACAAGAAACAAAATGGGAACCTCTTCTGCTGCTGCTTTGCATCCCCTTGTTTCGAATCTTGGAGCTTTTCCCTGCAGAATCACTGACCCGTGCTTTCTTCCAAGCACTATTGGGCAGATCACTGTCACCCAGCAATGACAAGTCAGAGGAGAGGAGAGAGCATCTTCCATTCACCTTGTGCCTACCAGACCAATTACGTTTATGCCTGTTCTGGTACCAGCAGCGGAAAGGCCAAGCCCCCCAGCTGCTCTCCTATCAATCAGGGACTGGCCCCAGGCACAGCGGCCGTATCACCACGCACCTGAACACCACGGGCAAATACAGTGTGCTGAAGGTGGAGGAAGTGGAGGGCTCTGACAGTGCCTTGTACCTGTGTGCTGTGCGAGACACCCTGGTGCAGGGAGCTACCTCGGCTGTGCAACAACCCAGGGGTGGGAGGGGATGTTTCTGTGTGAGGCTGATCTTGGGGAAAGGTGAGCCCTTCTCCTGGAGCACTATTTCCTTGGTGGACCCAGAGACCTTCAGGCCATTACATTCTTCCAGGAGTCAATGTCAGTGGCTTGAGTAGAGGGAAAGAGTGGTGAAAAAACCTGCTTTGGAACTGGTTTCCCTGTGCATCCTAGGACAGGAAAGTATTTGCCATGTGCTGTGCAGGGAACACTTGTCCATTCTCCTCTCTGTGTGCTGCACATAGCACCAAGGGCTGACAGGAACCAACCAGAGACTCACCCAAGCCTCTGTAGTGCTTTTGATTCACCAATTTCAGTATACTCATTTTCTGCTGTGAGATAGGATTAGGAGCAAAAGCAAAGCAGGCTTACAACTTAAAAGGTGTAAAGAAAACTTTTATTAACAACCTAAAAGAATAATAGAATTCAGAATAAAACCTTCAGAACAGCTCTCCTCCCCTCTCTCACACCCTCTTAAGAGTAGTCTTTTTTTCAGTTCACTCTAGGGAGAGGAGTCTCCCCTTGTCAGGCTGTAGGAACTCTTCCAAGATAAAAAAACAGCTCCCTTGTAGCTTCACTTTTCATGAATAGCAGCCATCCAGGAGACTGCAATCATGAAACTCCTCTTTACAGCCTTCCCAGAGCTGTGCTTATGAGCCACGTCAAACTCATGGGGTATTTTAAGGATGAGCTGTTCAAAAACAAAAGTTCTCTGCATCTATCTTTAAAATCATCTTCATCTCTAGGAACACAGGTCTTCTTCTCCCCTTGGGCAAAGGGTCTTCATCAGTCTTCTCTCTCTGTTCATGCACAGGTACCTTTTCTCATGATCTACAAGCTGAACACTCCACCCCACCATGTCTTTCTCCATGGTTTATAGGAATCTTTAGTGTATTGCAGTCCATCCCCATTGCTTACAAAAGGATTTTCAGCCCAAATTCACAGCACCTCCTCATTTTCCTTCCATCTGGGACCTGACTCCTGCTTCACTGATTTTGGTGTATCCTCTCTGTTCTTTTTTACCTCTCACTCAAGGGAGGATTGAAGGTCTGCAAGTCTTATTTGAGAATTGGAAGGGTTAAAATCTCACACAGGGAATGCAGAGGCTGTGGCCAAGCCATGCTGGAGCTGTGCCAGGATCTCAGGAGACTCAGGCCATGCAGGGACGGGCTGGCCTCAGACAGAAACAGCAGTGGCTGATCTGGAAAGGGTGGGAGGAGCAGCTGGACCTCAGTCAGCCTCCCTGGGGCCCAGCTCCAGCACCCAGTGCCGATGGCCACCCCTCTCCCTGCCGGCCGTGCCAGCTTCCCACACAGGGGCCCGGCCCTGCCCTGCCAGGCCTGCAGTGGAGCCAGGCCGGGCCCCGTCACCTGCACTCCTGCCAGAAGAGAAACGGGCCATTCCCGGGGTTGGCAGGCTTCAAAATGTGAATTCATTGAGGCAGACCAAATCCTCCAATCGGTTTCCCAGGCTGTCAACACCCAAACCAGCCTCCAACTAATCCCATCAAGTCACAGAGGAAGTTTTCTTCCATGGATGCTACCAAAGTGCCAATTAATGTAAAACCAGCACAGCCTCGTAGTCAGTTTCAGTGAAAAAGGTCCAGGTTTTTTGTGTTTGTTTTCTTTTTTAATACAAAGTCTTCATTTAGTTCCCTGAGCTTTTCTCAAAACCCCATCACTCATTGCAGCTGTTGACCAGTGGGGTGGGGCTGCAAGGCTGGCACTGCTGTATGCAGGACATGTCTTGGGGCACAAGGGGCACTTGGAAAGAAGGCAGGGAGGAGGAAAAATATAAGAATACAACAGCACCACATCAGGAATGAGTCAAAGAACATGCTGGGCCTGGAGGTGGAGGCTCTGCAGAGATGTATGAGGGCTTGTTGGCCTAATTCTGCCAGGCTCCAAAAGAGCTACCAGCTCCTATGCAGCCACTGCCCAGCCTCTGAGTTATTTTCTGTCAGACTCATCTTGAATGCAAAATATCACATTTGAAATGCAAAACACACCATTTAATGCTATGGGCTGTGGCTTGGCTTCCTGAATGACTGTGTTTTTATTTCCTCCTGTATTATTTTTTATTTCAGGCAAATTTCCAAGTGAATTTTTTTTATTTGTTTTTTTGTTTTTTTGTGGCAAGATAAGAGGCCCAAACAATTCCATTCTGGATCAAAATACATCAGCTAGGGCAGAGGACTCATGTGACATAATGGACAAGTGTTGTAAAAGCAGATAATGTCAGTCTGGATCACTGCTGTGGGGGTCTTTAGAGGCCCTGTTGGCAAGAAATGACTCAGCTCCTGATTTTATGAACCCAGACAAATTCTACTCCTCCTTCTCTTCCAGAGACGTGTGGGCCCACGTGTGGGGCCTTGTTCCTCTCCAGAATGCTCCAGTCCAGTCACCATCATCTCCACATGTCCACAGCAGAGGCCATGGTTCATTCTTTCACAGAATCACAGAATATGTTGAGTTGGAAGGGACCCACAAGGATCATCAAGTCCAGCTCGTAGCCCTGCACAGGGCACTGCCAAGAGTCACCCTATGTGCCTGAGAATGTTGTTTAAACTTTTGTTGAACTCTGTCAGGCTAGGTGCTGTGCCTACTGCCCTGGGGAGCCTAGGCCAGTACCTGACCACCCTCTGGACAAAGAACATTTTTCTGACATCCAGCCTAAACTTCTTCAGACACAACTGCAGCCTATTCTTTCTAGTCCTGTCCCACAGAGCAGAGATCAGTGCCTTCCCCTCCTCTTCCCCTCACGAGGAAGTTGTGGACTGAAATGAGGTCTGACCTCAATCTCCTCCTCCCCAGGCTGAACAGACCGAGTGACCTCAGATGCTCCTCATACAACTTCCCCTCAAGGCCCTTCCCAATCCTTGTGGCCTCCTTTGGACACCCTCCAATAGCATAATGTCTCCTTTTAAATTGTGATGCCCACAGCTGTATTAAGAACTCAGGGTGAGACCACCCCAGTGCTGAGCAGAGCAGGACAATCCTTTCTCCACTTGTCATGCAGGACTGATGCCTCCCAGGACACTGTTGGCCCTCCTGGCTGCCAGGGCACTGCTGACTCATATCCAACTTATCAACCAGGACCCCCAGATCCCTTTCCATGGCACTGCTTTCCAGGCTCTTGTTCCCCAGTCTGTCTGTACGTTCAGGGTTGCCCCATTCCAGGTGCAGAATCTGGCACTTGTCCATGTTGAGCTTCATATGGTTGGTGATTCTCCAGCCCTCTAATTTGTGGAGGTCTCTCTGCAGGATGTCTCTGCATTTGAGGGAGTTGACAGCTCCTCCCAGATTTATATCATCCATGAACTTGCTCAGTTTCCTTTCCAGTCCTGCATTCCAGTCATTTATGTAGATGATGAAGAGCACAGGGTCGAGGATGAAGCACTTCTGAGCCCCAGTAGTGACAGGTCACCCATCTGATGTAATCTCAGTCACTGCCATGCTTTGTGCCTGACCTGTGAGCCAGTTGCTCACTCATCACATGATGTGTTTATCCAGATGTGGGCCAGACATTTTGTCCAGAAGGATCCTGGGAGAGTTTCAAAAGTTCCACTGAAGGGAAAAAGATTATATCAACAGCCTTCCCTTGATTAAGCAGGTGAATTACCTTGTCATAAAAGGAAATCAGATCTGACAAGCAAGATTCCCTCTCATGAAGCTGTGCTGGCTGTGACTTTGCATGTTCTTGTCTCGTGTGCACTTGTGTGCAGCTGTGACTGTGTGAATATACATAGGTGCAAAAATGTGTGCATGATTCCTTTCTGATGCACATAAGTGTGTGTGTGTGTCCCTCCTCATGATGAATAGCTGTACTTACAGCAGTGACATTCTCCACTGCTCTAGCAATAAGCTCCACAGAGCACCCAGAGTCTGAAGGAACCTCAGTGTAGCTGAGCAATAACAGAACAAACCCGGCAGAGAATTATCCTCACCACAGGCACTGAAACGCAGTCTTCTCTAGCTTCAATCCTTCTTTTCCTACTGCTTCAAAGCTCACACTCTGCTGATGATGATTCCTAGACTGAATAGGATGATTTCATACAGTTTGGATCCTCAGTTTAATACATTGTAAACAATATTAGGAATGCCTAAATATGGCTTGCAGTCCTCACTCTCTGCTTCTCCAGGCCAGGACACGGCTCTCCCAAGATCTAGGGACTTCAAAAGGTGAGGCTTGCTTTATGGACAACATAAAGGTTAAAAAGTCCTGCCAGCTTCATTCAGGCTATGGTCAAATGAGTTTGCTTGCACTACAGTGTCAGTGCTGTCTGGTGTGAGACACATCTCTGCCTTGTGTTCAAGCCACTGACAAATGTGCCAGTGCAGTCCATCAGCCTGGTGCTGTGCCAGGTAGAAGCTGAGACCTCAGATTCAACATGGTCTTATCTAAAGGACCATGACATAGGGAAAAAAAAGTACTCAACGAGTATTCATCCTCAGTTTTTAATGAGTCATGATGGGGAGAGGAAGATGGAGTAGAAACCATGATCAAACACAATGATTGTTCTCTGCATTCCAACTCCAGTTATTCTGCAGAGGAAATTATGTCCAGGACGCTCACACCAATGACCCCAGTGCAGCTCTGACCACACTGACAGGAACACCATTCCTCAGGAGATCATGGGGCTGATATTGCTTCAAGGTCCCCCAACTTTCTGGGCATTTGTGGGCAAAGACACATCAAGACAAGGCTTGATGGTGTCTGGAAGCAGAGCAGTCAGGGGATGTGTTCCCCAGCTCCAAGAGATTGTACCTTAATAGTTTCCACTCCATGGTGCCCCAAAATTCCATTCCTCTGAATGGAGAAGGATCTCTTTATACCCTCACCCACTTCCATGACCAAGTAACACATTTCTCCTTTGGCATTCAGAAATGCAACTGGGGGAAGGACCACACAGACACCAGACTTGAATGCAGCAGAACTTTAATGAAATGAAAGGAGGAAACAAAGTCATTGAAAGCGCAGGTCAGCAGCACAGGCAGCACGAAGGGCAGCAGAGAGTCTGTGCTCCTTGGCTCTGGAATAGTTCCTGCATAATATTGGTCTACCTGTCCCACAAAGGGAAGAAACCTAATGGTCTCTACCAAGCTGGCCTTTGGGGAACATTGCAGCACATAGGAACCAATGCAAACAATGAAAAGGGAGAGAAAGGCAAGTTCGGTCAGCTATCCTGCAAACAGCACCCAAAACCTAGATCCTCTGCCCAACACCATGCTCTGAGTTCCTCAAGATGTCTCGTTGGAGCTTTCCCAGCAGCTTTAGCAGGGACGACATCTGTTGCCACCGTAGCGCCTGGTGATGCAGGAGAGGTCAAAGCCCCCAGAGTTGATGGGCACTCCATCACAGCTCAGGATGCTGCCAACAGCAGCAGAGGTGGAGGATCCCACCACAGTGTTCTGTGGGAAGGAGCTGAGGATGGGGCCAGGCAGGGTCACCACCACAGCAGGTGGCTCAATGACAACAGTGGAGTTCTGGCACTGCCTGACACAGGGCTCATTGCAGCTGTTGGCCAGTGGGGTGGGGCCACAGGGCTGGCAGGGACGGCACTGGGTATTGCAGGACATGTCTTGAGGCTGCAGGTGCACCTGGCAGAGAGAGAAGAGAAGAAACAGAGCACAAGGTTGGGTGGGTGGGTGAGGAACAGCCTGGTTACCCTGTCACTAAAGAGCCAAGGCCATCATGAGTGGGAAGCTGGAGACTAAGCCAGGAGCCCTACAAAGAGCAGCAGAAAGCTCAGGAAGTTCTCTCACAGGGCATAAAGCAAAAGGCACCACCATCACCAGCCTCTCTCTATGCCAGCCTCCTCCCCGCTCTCTTCTCTCATGACCAGATGCTCCAATCCCCAAATATGAGAAAGGCAACATCAGTTGAGATGTCCACCAAGTGGAGATCTCACTTTGGAAGAGAAAGAGAAGGGGCTTCACACTCACCTGGTTCCCAAGCTGAAGGAAGCAAGAGAAGTGGATGAGAGAGCAGAGACTTGGGCTGCCTTTTATACCTGCCCTTCACTGCCGCAGGACCAGGGGCAGCCTTTGCAGAGGTAACAATTTCCCAGCTAGCTCATCTTGAATGCAAACCAGTACACCTAATGATATGGGCTGTGCTTTCATTTCCTGCACTGCTGCCTTTTCATTTCCAGGTTTGTTCCATTCCCCAATGAAGGCTCCTTCTGATCCCTGGGATTAAAGGCCCCAGGATTTCTAAGGCAGGAATGCAGCAGTGCAGGCAGAAGACTCAGTTTATGTACTGCATGGGCCCAGACCAGGCAAGTGATGCTATCCTGATCACTCTTCTGGGGTCGTTTGAAGTATTGTTTTCAGGAAGAAGCTGCAGCACTCATAGAAACATAGAATCTTATAATCATAGAATGGCTTTGTCTGGATGGATCTCCTTCATAAAGAGAAGCAGTGACACTCCACTGGATTAAGTTGTTCCAAGACCCATCCCCTGGCCTTGAACACTTCCAGGGATGCAGCAGCCACAGCTTCTATGAGAAGTTCCATTGCCTCACCACCCTTTGAGTAAGGAATTTGTTCCTAACATTTAATCCATATCTTTCCTGTTTTAGTTTAAACCATTCCACTTTGTCCTGTCAGTGTCTGCCTGTGTGAAAAGTCAGCATCTGTCTATTTGTAATGCCCCCTCACACACTGACAGCCTCAATGAGGCTTCCTCAAATCTTTCTCTTCTCCATGCAGAACAAATCCAACTCTCAGCCTGTCTTCATAGGAGAGTTGCCCCAGCCCTGTGAGCATCTTTGAGGCCTCTAACAGGGGCATGTCTTTCTTGTGCTGAAGACTCCATGTCTGAATCCAGGTGGGGTCTCAGAAGATCAGAGTAGATGAGGACAATCATGGCCCTCAACCTGCCAGACATGCCTTTTGTGACAGAGTCTAGGATGCAGTTGGCTTTCTGGGCTGCAAATGCAAACTGTTGGCTCATGTCCAGGGTTTTATCCACCAGCACTCCCAAGTCTTTCTTCACAGGTCTGCTCTCAGTTGAGTTCATCTCCCAGTCTATACTCATGTCTGGGATTTCCGGATGCAGGTGCTGCATCCTGCACTTGAACTTTTTAAACTTCATCAGGTCCTCATGGGCCCACTTCTCAATTTTCTCCAGGTCTCCCTGGATGGAAATTTCCTTCTGTAGTGTCAGCTGTACTGCTCAGCTTTGTATCATCTGCAAACATGCTAACGAACACCTGATCTAATATCCCTGTGATTAAAAAGATACTAAAAAGCACCAGTCCTAAGACAAAGCCTCGAGACATGCCCCTCTTCCCCTATCTCCATGTGGTTATAGAGCCACAGACCAAAGCTGTGTCCATCCAGACATTTTCATATTCACAATAGTACACCCTTCAAATCCATGTGCATTGGGTTTGCGTGGCCTGGTTTGGGAAGTGGGAGGGCTACAGGGTTCTGTGGCTTCTGTGAGAAGTTGCTGTAAGTTTCCTCGGTGTCCAGCAGAGCCAAAGGCAGCTGGCTCCAGGACAGACCCACCAGTAGCCAAGGTCAGCCCATCAGAGATGGAAGTGATGCCTCAGTGATGCGTGTTAAAGAAGGAAAAAAGTTATTGCACTGGTGTAGTTGTGGCCAGAGAACAGGAGAGTGAGCATATGTGAAAGAAACAGCTCTGCAGACACCAAAGTCAGTGGAGAAGGAGGAGCAGACATTGTTCCAGGCTGTGGATCTGAGATTCCTCTGAAGCCCACGGTGAAGGGCATGTGCCCCTGCAGCCCACACAGGGAATGGGGGTGCAGAGATGCTCCTGCAGCCCCTGGAGGAGCCCATACCAGAGCAGGTGGATGCCTGAGAGGAGACAATGACCCTGAGGGAAACCCATGCTGGAGCAGAGTCCTGGCAGGGCCCTGTGGAGAGAGGAGCCCATGTTGGAGCAGGCTTGCTGGAATGACTTGGGACCCTGTGAGGGCTCCTGAAGGAATGACTGTGGAAGAGTGACTCACATTGTAGCAGTTTGTGGGGGCCTGTGGGAAGGACTCATTTCCTTCATGGAGGACGTCTCCCATGGGAGGGACCCCACCCTGGAGCAGGGGAAGGACTCCCACTCCTCTCCCTGAGCAGCAGCAGGAACAACCTGTGATGAATTGACCATGAGCCCCATTCCTGCCTTCCTGCTCTGCTGGGGGGAGGAGGAAGTAAAGCTGGGAAGAAGAGGGAGGTAGAGGGAAGATATTTGGGTTTTGGGGTTTTTTTTTATAAGACTTATTTTACTTCTCATTATCCTCCTCTGATTGTGTTGATTATAAATTCATAATATGCCTTAGTTGAGTCTGTTTTGCCTGTGACAGTATTTGGTGAGGGATCTCTTTTGGTCCTTATCTCAACTCATGAACCATTGTTATACTTTCTATCCCCTGTGCACTTGTAGAGGAGAGTGATAGAGTGGCTTTGGTGGGTGCCTGGAATCCAGCCAGGGTCAACCCCCTACACCATCTCTCCAATTTGGAGTTAAAGATGTTGTGTGGAGTATGTTGAAGGCCTAACAGAAGTTTAGGTAGATGACACTGGCCAGTCTTCCCTTGCAGACTGTTTCAGTCACTCCATCATTGAAGGCCACCAGATTGCTCAGACATGACTTGCCCTAGGAGAAGCCTTGCTGGCTGTTTTGGATCACCTCCTTGTCCCAAATATGACTCACAGCTGCTTTCATGAGGATATGCTCCATGATCTCCCCAGGCACAGAGGTGAGGTTTACCAGTCTGTGATTCCCCAGGTCTTTCGTATTGTCTCTAAAAATCCAGTCTGCTGCTGGATGTCTAAGGACTCCTGTGTATGAGGATGGGCCATGTCCTTCTCTCTCTCTCCCTCCTCAGCTTGCCCTCATGGTTATTTGTTGCTGTCTCCCCATGTGTGTGCATTGGGCTGCAGGGTCTGACCCCATCCTACCTAACTCTGCCCTCAGGAAAAACTTCTGGCTTGTTTTGACTTGTCCACTCTCTGTGAGTGTGAGTCTGTGAGTACATAAACAATGCCGTGAGCTTGCCTGGGGCCTTGCCCTTCCCACAAGGCTCCAGCCCTGCTGTGGCTGTCTCCTGGTGTCCTCAGCAGAGTTCACAGTAGGGTGTGCTCCTACATGTATTCATGTCTTTGGTGCTGTGTGCAACCAGACTTGTGTGAATGTACCACAGGTGCATATTTGACAGGTGTATATGAACACGTCCTTTTGTGTCTCTCCTCACAAACAGACTGTGTTGCTCATGGCAGGGACGCTCTCCAGGCTCTGTTCATGAGCTCTGCAAAGCAGCAGGAGCTCAAGTGCAGCTGAAAGGTAATGGCATCAGCCTCCTGGAAATCCCTCCAAAAAGAGGCACTGTAATCAACCCGCACCCTGAGCCCTCCTTCTCCTGATCCTCCAAAGCTCATACTCCACTGATGGTGATGCCAAGCCCCAACAAGGATTCTCCATTTAGATCCTTAATTTAGTTCAGTCTAACAGGAGATTGGAACTGCCTCAGGATCATGGACAGTCCCTCTCTGCCTGCCTCACCAGGTCAGGACACAGCTGCTAGAGAGTTCAAAAGGATGGGGTTTGCTTTCTCCTGGAGAGAGAATAAGGAATACTACTTATTCTCCTTGTTCAGACTGTGTCCAAATGGATCTGCTTCCATTGAACTGTTGGTGCTTCCAGGTGTGGGACACAGTCTTCCTTCATGCCAAAGCCAATGTCAGATGTATTCATCCAGCTCGTTGACCTGGTGCTGTGTCAGGCTGAGGTCTTAGCCCAAACAGGTGGTGAATTAAAGAATCACAGTGCATGGTATTGGTGTGTACTGGACTGGAAGGACAGAGACACTGTGTCTCTCACAGGGAAAGCCAATAAACAGGGTTATTGGGAAGATGGGCACCAGCGAAGGATGCCCCAGCAGTCACTCTGTGGTGCAGATGTCACAGTGTCCCCAGGCAGGAGTGGTGCTTGTGCCCTGGGTCTGCCTGTGGAGCAGAGAGAGAGTCAGGGACTCCAAGGTTGCCAGGCAGAGCAAGGAGCTGGATTGCCCCTATATTAGCAATTTACCCAATGACAGCAGTGCAGGTCTTGTGGGTGAAAAGGTGAGACTGGGCATCACTAGAACATGTCTATCGGCCAAATAGATGGAGGAATTCAGAGACTCTTCCCTAAATCTCCAGCAGGAAGAATGTGCAGGGAACTTCCCTGTTAGTCCCTTCATGCTTCAGCCCCCGCTTTGAGCTTAGCTTTGCCCTCATCAGCTCTTTCCCTACATTCAGTGATCTGTAGACATCTGAGACATCTCAACCTTTTAATCACTCACTTAAGCTGAGGGCGGAAGTTGGAAAAGAAATTTTGAAGTATCACAATAAAAAAACTCCTAAATATCTGCATTAATAGTGAAGCCAGCTGTTCTTCATGGAAACTTAGAAATTAATGCTATGACTTGTCGTGGAAAGGAAGAGAATGTTGTACACTAGTAGGCCCAACTTTCTCTGGGGACACTCTGTGTCATGCTGTCATCAGCCCTGTTACCCATCTATAAACAGCAAAGGGATGGCTAAAAAGCAGGGATTTCCAACAGGTATGCACAGGGTACAGTCATTCATTAGAACTGCAGCCTGCAGAATTTTGCTTACACAGTCCTCGTCAACCTGATCGCCAAGAGAGATGTGTTCAGTGCTCTGATACCTCTGTCACCCTGACTGACTATTGGTAAAACAGAGAAGAGGAGGCAATATCATCAAAGGACTTCACAACCTTGTTTTCTGATTAAAAGGACATCTGTCTGCATTCCAGACTCCCAGATGGGGAAAGGGCAATTTACACAGTCTTCATCATGGATGGATGGATGGATGGATGGATGGACGGATGGATGGACGGATGGAGGGAGGGAGGGATTTCTGTTTATCCTGACTGAGGCCACTGATGTGCTTTTGATCAAAACAGTGCCCAAGAGCATCAGACTAAGCAAGAGGGATGGATGTTTGCGAACAAAACTTGTCGGGCATAGACAGCTCACAGATACTGCTGAGTATGTCCAGAATGACTTTGCACAGAGCTTTTCTGGAGCAGCACTGATCCTGACACAGGAGGGCCTTTAAGGCCTGAGCCTGGGCAGAGCTGCTCCATCTGTGGCTGGGAGTGACAGGGTACCACGGAGCAGTGAAGGGTCTGTGGGCATCTGTTACTGTCCTTGGACTGCCCTGGCCCATGGAGGGTCACGGGGACTCCAGACCCAGCATGGTTAATCCCAGCACTGACTTGTGATTGATGCCAGGCCTGCATGCCTGCCAAAGCCCGGGCCCTGCCACAGGCCTTTTCTGTGGTGGTGGGGCTGCAATGAGGAGCTGATCCCAGCTGCCCAGATCCATTTCTGCTGGCCATGGTCTGAGACTGGGCAGTGGAGTGACGATTGAGATGAGGCCACGGGCCAGCTCTGGGACTATTCCACACAACCACACTTATGACATCCTTTGGGAATATTTTCTGTCTACCCCAGCACAGCACTGACCAGAGCAAGAGGTGCTGCATCCTGCAGGTTGGTTGTCTCCAGGACCGCCCACGGAATTCTACTTGTTACGTGAGGACAGCAGAGGTTATTGCAGGAGGTGTTGGGGGTATATCTGGGCAGAGACACTGAAGGGAAAGGGCTGCTCACCCTGGGGTAGCTGGGGATGTTTTGCATCCTGTCCCAGGATTGTTCCCCACATAGGACCCTCTGCAATGTATCCCAACCTCACATTTTTCTGGGTGAAGGGTCTCACTACATTGTCATCCCTCAGGAACAACACCATTCTACCCCAGCAGCCTGCAAGTGGAGGGAAGGACAACCTGGAGACCCAGCATGAGATGCAAAAATCTTTATTGAGTTTAAAGAGGGAATCAAGGTTGTTACAAGTACAGGCCCTCAGTGCAGGGATGCAGAGGCACAAGCAAGACACTTCACCTCTTGGCCATGGTGAAGTCCATGCAGGGCATCCATTTGCCTTGCCTGTAGAGTGCAGGCTGACTTGGAGGAGCCTTGCAGCCCAGGGGAGCAGAAGGACACAATGAAAATAGAGACAAAAAGATATGTAGGAAAGACATAGGGCATGCTTTCGAAGGGAGCTGGGCCCTTCCTTCCAGCATTTTCAGTAGGAAGTAAAGATGGCCAGTTCCTTGGAAAGAAATGACCTGAAGATTCTTCCTTTGTCCAGCACCATGCCTGGAGATCTTGGGGACACTTTGCAAGACCTATATATGCCCTGCACCTTTAGCAGGGGAGGCCCCTCCTTCCACCGTAGCGTCTGGTGATGCAGGAGAGGTCAAAGCCCCCAGAGCTGATGGGCACTCCATCACAGCTGAGGATGTTGCCAACAGCAGCAGAGGTGGAGGATCCCACCACGGTGTTCTGTGGGAAGGAGCTGAGGATGGGGCCAGGCAGGGTCACCACCACAACAGGCGGCTCAATGACGACAGTGGAATCCTGGCACTGCCTGACACAGGGCTCATTGCAGCTGTTGGCCAGTGGGGTGGGGCCACAGGGCTGGCAGGGACGGCACTGGGTATTGCAGGACATGTCTTGAGGCTGCAGGTGCACCTGGCAGAGAGAGAAGAGAAGAAACAGAGCACAAGGTTGGGTGGGTGGGTGAGGAACAGCCTGGTTACCCTGTCACTAAAGAGCCAAGGCCATCATGAGTGGGAAGCTGGAGACTAAGCCAGGAGCCCTACAAAGAGCAGCAGAAAGCTCAGGAAGTTCTCTCACAGGGCATAAAGCAAAAGGCACCACCATCACCAGCCTCTCTCTATGCCAGCCTCCTCCCCGCTCTCTTCTCTCATGACCAGATGCTCCAATCCCCAAATATGAGAAAGGCAACATCAGTTGAGATGTCCACCAAGTGGAGATCTCACTTTGGAAGAGAAAGAGAAGGGGCTTCACACTCACCTGGTTCCCAAGCTGAAGGAAGCAAGAGAAGTGGATGAGAGAGCAGAGACTTGGGCTGCCTTTTATACCTGCCCTTCACTGCCGCAGGACCAGGGGCAGCCTTTGCAGAGGTAACAATTTCCCAGCTAGCTCATCTTGAATGCAAACCAGTACACCTAATGATATGGGCTGTGCTTTCATTTCCTGCACTGCTGCCTTTTCATTTCCAGGTTTGTTCCATGCCCGTTCCCCAATGAAGGCTCCTTCTGATCCCTGGGATTAAAGGCCCCAGGATTTCTAAGGCAGGAATGCAGCAGTGCAGGCAGAAGACTCAGTTTATGTACTGCATGGATGGGCCCAGACCAGGCAAGTGATATTACAGTCTGTCTAGCTCTGGTGGGGCTGTTTGAGTTTCAGCAATCCTCTGCTGGCTGCCCAAGGACTTCTGTGCATGAGGATATGTCCTGTCCTTCTCTTTCCCTTCCTATGGTCGCTTCTTCCCTCCTCATGTCCATGGACTCTGCAACTGGTTTTGGCCCTGACCTACCTAACTCTGCAGTCAGGAGAAAATTCTAGCTTTTTTTAACTCATCTCTTTGTGTAGCACAGACAGCCTTGTCTGGCTCCTTGTCCTTTTTCACAATGCTCCAACCTGCTGCAGCTGTCCCTGAGTGTCCTCAGCAGAGTCCACAGTGTGTTGTGTTCCTACAACCTTAACTTCTACAGGATAGAGAGGCGGGCCCATGTAATCCTCATGAAGCTCAAGAAGGCCAAGTGTAAGGTCCTGAATTTGGGTTGGGTCATTCCCAAGGATGGGCACAGACTGGGTAATGAGTAAACTGAGAGCAGCCCAGCCAAGATGGACTTGTGTGAACTGGTGAATGAGAGGCTGGACATGACCTGCAATGTTCACATGCAGCCCTGGAATTGTATCCCAGAACTATATAGCATCAAAAGAAGAGTGACTACCAGGTACAGAAAAGTGGTTGCCCCCAATCCTGTGCTCTTGTGAGACCCAGCTGGAGTGCTGGGTCTAGTTCTGGGGTCCCCAAAGTGAAGGTGCTGAAGCAGGTCCAGAAGAGGCCACAAAGATGCTCAGAGGGCTGCAGCGCTTCTGCTATAGAGACAGGGCTGGGACAGATTAATATGTTTAGCCTTAAAATGGTTCTAGGGATACCTTAAATCACATTCCAATGCCCAAATAGGATCCAAGAGAGATGAAGAGGGACTTCTTTATAAGGGCATGGAGTGACAGGACAAGGGGGAATGGCTTCCCACCAAAACAGGGCAGATTCATACTAGTTACTAAGAAAAAATTCTTTCCTCTGAGAGTGGTGAGACCCTGACACAGGCTGTCCAGAGAAGCTGGGCTGCCCCACCCCTGGAAGTGGGTGCTCTGCTGCTGTGAAGCATATACTAGTGTGACTCTCAGTTGCTTCTAGATCCAGAGATTTTGATAGTGAAAACTATTCAAGAAACCTGAGTTGGGGCATATGTATTGGATGCTACAACATAAACAAGCCAAAACCGCCTTGTCAATGTTCTCTGCTTAAAATAACACTGGAATTCTCAGAGCAAGTAACCTACTAGCTCTTCTTTCTGTTTCATCTCCATGGGCCTCCACTGATGGGCACAGTGGATGGAGAATGAGGCCTTTGGAAGGAGGTGCAATTGCCCTTATGGTTTTGCCACTGTGGTCATAGAAGCCTAAGATGGGAAGGGTTCTTCTTTACCCTGCATCAGCAAGTGGAAAACAGCCATCAGCCAGACTCTGGACAAGATCCTTCCTGCACTCATCCACTGCCAGAGAGTGGTCCCACTCTTTTTCATGTCTCTCCTTTTCAGGGAAATCACCAGTGCTGGAGGGAGCTCCCATGTATTCTCAAGTCCATGCCAGTTTCTCTGTCCAGCAGCTGGTAACATCTCAGTGACCTCCTTTCCTCCCATGAGCTAAAGAAAGGGTTCTGGAGACATATTTTCAGGCAACCCCACTACAGCACTCAGCTCAAGGGTGCTGAGTTTCCAGATGGATCCCACCCTTTGAATTGGAATCTGTTGCTCATGGAGTATCATGCCCTTTGCCTGAGAAATCTCAGGGTACTCATTTGTTTTTCTGCTGCTGTTCCAGGACAGCCTTCCTCTCCCAAGTGACAAGGGTCTGCTCTGACAGCCCTGTGTGAGGCTTTGCATGCCCCTGCTTATCTCAGAGGCCCTAAGCAGTATTGATCAGGAATTCACAGCAGGTCTCACTGTCCTGCACTCTGCTGTATCTTGGATTTCTTAGACATTTCAAGTCCTGCTTTTTTGTTGCTCTCCAGGACTGTAGAGGGCTTCAACACTCCAAATATACAGTTCTCTCCAAAGTGCATCATTCTTAGGCAGAAATGACTAGCAGTGATATCTGAGGATAAACCCAGTCTCAGACTCTTTCTGCTGTCCCAGGCATTTTCCCAAATGCCACTGAAAAAGAGCACAGCTGACAAAGAGTGGGAATCAGCCTATGCCTTGAGCAATGGTGCCTGGATACAGGACTAAGTGCCAGCTGCCCAGGTGGATACAGAAGGCTTGCGAATCCCCTCCAGAATTGCTTCTAGAAGGGAAGACTGGATGTTCAGTTTAGACTCAGTCATCTCCCTTGGAGAGCTCTACACTCAGGTGAAATTAATCTCACACTCTCCATAAAGGTGTGTCTACCATGTTGATGCCTCCTCCTTATGAAGTGGTTACATGGACTATCTTCACTGTCAGTGTGTAAAAAGAAAAGCTTTGAGAACATGATTAATCTGTTCTGAAATGAAAATTGGGAGGGGAAAAGCAAGTGTTTGGAAGTGCTAATATCCTCCTAATGAGTGTAAAGAGAGACTTGCTTCCCAGCCAGCCTTCCACAGCTCGGCACTTTGACTGCTTTGCCAATCCCATTAAAGTTTTTCCACAACAAAGACCAAAATGGGTGGAACAATGTACTGCTAAAAATGATGTGAGGTTTTAGATGTGGAAATGCCCTGACACATCTCATATGAAGCACACCATTTTGCATAATTTTAATTAAAAATAAGAGAGTAGATTCAGATACTATTTTATTATAATTCTGTTTGCAGTCTTATGCTAGGAATAATGGCTACGGGCAGGGATATCAGACATTGCCAAATTTTACCCTGAATTAGAGTATGATTTGATGAAATAGCTACAAGAATGTGGCATAGACACATCACAAAACATCACAAATGGAGAAACTCATGTCTACTTCCTAAAGCAATGTTTCCTAAAGTTGCTGGGATTTCTTTGGGAGATTCAGACAAACCCTGACAAAATGAAGCACTTGGCAAACTGGGGTAGAAACCTGTGGGAGTACCATTCCTCTGGCTCTGTTACAGAACCATTTATGGACAGGGTTTGTGACCCTTTCCAAGCACAGCACCTTAAAGGACTGGGAGGAATTCTGAATTCACAGGGAATGAACAGAGGGTGGTGGGAGCAGCAGAACTCAGGCTCAGCCCAGCCAGAGATGGCTGTAAGGTGATATGAGCTCACTGGGGAATTGGCAGCTTCTCGCTGCCTGGGATGCCCACACAGACTCACACTTCAGTGGGGATCTTGTGCAGGGCAGAAGTCGTGGGAGGGTGGGGATGAATCTGTTCAACTGATGCCCTGTGAAAAGTCACTTCACTTTTTCCGGAAAGCCTGTCCCAGAGCGAGCTTCACCTCTTTGTTTCTGAGTGTGTAAATGAAGGGGTTCAACAAAGGAGTTACCACTGTGTTAAAGGTATTCACAATTTTGTTCAGATCCAGGGAGTTCTGGGCTGATGGCTTGACATACAGGAACATGGTGGAGCCATACCAGATCGTGACAACACTGAGATGGGCAGAGCAGGTGGAAAAGGCCTTTTTCCGGCCATGGGCTGACTGGATCCGCAGGATGGAAGAAATTATGTACATGTAGGAGACCAGGGTGACCACACAGGAGGCCACCACAACAATTATGGAGATGAGGAAAGTTGCCAGCTCCACAGGCCTTGTATCACTGCAGGAAAGGGCAAGGCAGGAATCTATATCACATAGAAAATGATTGATGACATCTGGCCCACAGAAAGTCAGCCTGGATGTCAGAAAGGCCAGCAGGGAAATGGCCAAAAAGCCTCCCAGCCAGGAGCTGAGTGCCAGCTGAACAGAGAGGACACTGCTCATGAGGGAGCAGTACCTCAGGGGGTAGCATATGGCTAAGTAGCGGTCATAGGCCATGACAGACAGCAAAAAACACTCAGTGGAGCCTAGAGAGAGAAGAAAGAATAACTGGAGGATGCAGACACTGAAGGAGATGGTCTGGCTAGTCCCCAGCATAACTCCTATGGCTTTGGGAACAACACCTGTAGTGTACCAGATCTCCAGAAAGGAGAGATTACAGAGGAAAAAATACATTGGGGTGTGTAGGTTGCTGCTTCTCCACATGAGGGCTATAATGGATGTATTGCCCATGACTGTCAGGACGTACATCAGTGCAAATACCACCACAAAGGAGACTCGGAATTGCCATGTGCCTGGGAAGCCAAGAAGGATGAATTCTTTCACACTTGTCCCATTTGCCATGTCCTTCCAAATGCTGAGGTCCGTCTGCAAAGAAAGAAAAGTTTCTGTGAAAGTTTGCATGCTTGTGCTGGTCCTTCAGATGCTACAAGTAGTGAAAAAAAAACACTATTCATGAAAATGCAATTGGTGCACAGCATGGGAAAATAGCATTTGTCCTATGTTAAAATTGTCATAGAAATCCTTCCCTGATGAAACACGTTTGGACAACTAGATCAAACCCTAAAAACCAGGCACACCCCAACAAATGAACACTTGGAGAAGTATTTATCAGAACGTGCACCTCCTCACAGCATGGGGAATGTAGTCACTTCTGTGAGATTAAAATCACACTTAGGAAACAATGGGCAACAGGCTGAGGCACTCCAGCTATGGGAAAAGCTGCTACAAGTAAGAAGGGAGTAACATAACCTGTAGTCTCCAAGGCAGGCAATACTAATGTGTGATATCAGCAAATGCAACCAAGGAATAGAAATACTCTCATGATAATGTGACACTGCAAGAGATTTTCCCACCTCTTCTATGACAGTTTATTACAAGGGATTGAGACTGATCTGCAGCCACATAGGGCAGCAGGTCACTACTCAAGGTCTCCTACATTTGCTTTCTTCCAAGCTTCAGAACAGGAAGCTTTTGCAAATATTTCATTTCCCTCACTGATGTCTGCTTCTCAGCATAGCTACTAGGGGTACAATTCACCTCTTTGTAATTTTACCATCTCAGAGTCAGGGAAAGGATTTCTGCTGACCAAGCTAAAATATCTACAGTGAAATATTATCTCAGCTCCTCAGCTTACCCCCCTTCTTTCTTCCCAGACAGAAAAAAAGCATGAGGGAGACATGGCTCATTTTCTTTTATAAACATGGCTAAAAGCCCTCTAGAAGTGCCAGGTTGTCTCTGAGGTCTAAGGCAGGAGTCTAGTAAGCACCTGGATGTTAGACATCTCAACTTGGGCAGAGATATTCAGTTTCAGTGACTGAAGGCAAAATCCTCTGAGTTAAATCCTATTAAAGGTACCTCTGATGAACTGTTCCTGCAGACAGGGGAACAGTTCTCTAGAGAACTGATCTTCAGGTGAATGTGCAAGAGAGATAGATTAAAACACCATTTGAATAATCTTTTTCTCTTCCTCCACAGCAATACACACGAGAAATCTTGAAGAACAAAGAAATCTTCCTTAAATCAGCTCTGCTTAAACATGCATTGGAAGTCTGTGCTATATGTCTTAGGCAGGCTTCACTCACCAGATTTGCCTGTGGAAATGATCCAAATGACATTTTCTCATGCACCGTCCTCCCAAGGTTGCCATGGTCCCCTTGGCTAATGGAGAGCATTGGAAAGAGGCAGATTTATTTGGGGTAACTCTGGATTCAGGTGAAGGTGTGTGGATGAGCAGCTCTCCCCTTGCTGACTCACTTCAAGCTGATGGCAACTGCCTGACCTGGTTTCCTCTCCATCCAGTAGGATCTGACAGCTTCCACTCCTGATCTTTTCCCTCTCACAGCCACCACTGTAATTCCACTATAGGGAGCTTTGTGTGCACACACACAAAGTGTAAACCCTCTTCAGCTTAGCTTCATATAGTGAGATCATGCACTAGAGAGTGCCAGCATCATTAGCATTAGAACATCCCCACACCCGCCTCATTAACACAATGAAGCTCCAGCTGGCCACGCCTAGGAGACTGTTTTCTGTTTTCCCTCTGGTGTGCCCCAGGGAGTTTGACCTCTGGGAGGTCTTAGATGAATAGTACTCTCTCTTCACACAGCCAATTAAAGAACAGCAATGCAATTCCTTAAGGGGCTGCTCGGCTGGGTGTTTGCCTCCTACCTGCTGCTGTGGTATGCGAACCTTGTCAGGAACTCAGCTGACGTGGGGATGTCTGAAATAGTCATATTCCAAGAGACTGGATGTGTCAAGTATTTGGTGCTGGATACTAAGGTGGCCGTGCAACCTTAGGGTGGGAAGTAACTAAAGGCAACTGTGGGCACATGAATACAGAGACTGTAAGGTAAGGGATTCACCTACCTTCATTTCAGAGCCTTTAAATGCAGTTAAGGCCTCTGTCTTCAGCTGTAATTGAAGAACTAAGTAATGTTCAAAAATCAGACAACACATTAGTAGGGGAAAATTTATTTCCCCTGACTCAGAAAAGATGTCTTCTGTAGAGGTACTCATCTTTGCTCCATTCATCATCAGCTGAGAGAAACAGGCACTCTGAAGCCTCAGTTGAACCCTTACAAAAATATATTCTCTTACAGATCAGGCAATACAGGCCTTACTGAAACCTATTTTTCTTCTGTTGACACTCAAGATAAACTAGTCAGCTGACTTAGACCACACACACACACAAATACACACACTTCTCATCCTCCAGACATCTTGAGTTAGATTCCTCTCCAGAGAGTCTTCCTGCACTATCCAGGAAAACCACACAGGTGTTGGACTTGACAAGTCCTGTGTCCCAGGCTTCAGTGTGGTTGAGAGAAAACTGACCTGTACTTGGTGTGATGTGGAGATGCAGCTAATGGGAGTAAAACGCTCAGCTTGAGCCTATTTTCTGACCATGAAACCATCTGCCCACTATCTGTCTGTCCTATCCATGGAAATGGGTGTGGGGTTTAGCCATGGGAGGGAGGTATTGGAGCCTGTGGGTTCACTTGTGATCGCTTAATGAAGCAAGCCATGCACACATGACCAGGTATGCAGGCCCTGCTGTGAGCTTGTCCTCGTTAAGGAGTTCAGAGGCCACCACTGGTCAGCTGCAGGATTTGTATCTCCGGAAAGATGATTCATGCCATTTTCTGTGCACATCTGCTTTGGGATGGGGTGAATCCCCTGGGTGATCTTACCTCCCATCACTGACTGTGGGAAGAGTCTACAAAGTCTGTTAGATCTGGTCCTGAGGGTGAGTTGTACTCCCCATCTTCAGGGCATGCTCTGAGACCAAGGAGTCATATCTGAGCAGAAATGTTGGAAGGCTGAGCCTGATCCCTGCTGTCTGTGGAGAAGTCAGGGATGTCTTCCTCAGCTCCAAGGGACAGTGCCTGAAAGGGCCCCATTTCTGTATTTCCCACCCTCCCCTTCCTCTGGGAATAATCAATGATCCATTTCTGTCCCCATCTTTTCCTCCACCACCCATGGCAATGCCTTTTGGTCTCAGCAACTTGAGACAAGGACACCAAAAAAGAATTACATGGAGGCTAAGGGTGAGATGCAGAAAGCTTTATTGTCATTGAAATGGGAAATGAGTTGCCTTATAGAGGAGGCTACTGGTAGTGGTGGTGGGAGACCACATGTAACCATGCAAAGTCTGTGCCCACTTTGGCACAGGCACTGGAGAGCCACTGGAGAGCCAACAGGGCATCCATCTGCCTGCCCCACAATGGGCAGGAGTTAGCAGATCCCCCAGAGAGGCTCTGAAAGTCTTACTGTCCAGAAGTATGGAAGCAAGAGAGAGGTGGGAGAGAGAGAGTAATGCAGGGAAAGCAAACAGCGGCCATGGTTTCAGAGAGCCCCACCTGCCCTCCTTCAGAAGGGCAGCACTGGTTGCTCAGCACCTCTGAATTTCATGGCCAGGAGCTCTGTCCTCAGTCCAGCATCAGCTTCTGGGTTCCTGGGGGTCCTCATGAGGGCTGTACCAGGGGCTTTAGCAGGGACGGCATCTGCTGCCACCGTAGCGGTTGGTGATGCAGGAGAGGTCAAAGCCCCCAGAGTTGATGGGCACTCCATCACAGCTCAGGATGCTGCCAACAGCAGCAGAGGTGGAGGATCCCACCACAGTGTTCTGTGGGAAGGAGCTGAGGATGGGGCCAGGCAGGGTGACCAGCACGGGTGAGGGTTCGATGACCACGGTGGAGTCCTGGCACTGCCTGACACAGGGCTCATTGCAGCTGTTGGCCAGCGGGGTGGGGCCGCAGGGCTGGCAGGGCCGGCACGGGGTGTAGCAGGACATGGCTTGGGGCTGGAGATGCACCTGGGAGAGAGGGAAGGGAAGGAAACAGAGCACAGGCACTGTGAGGAGCCATCGGCCATGAGTCCAGCAAGAATTGCATATGCCAGAAGGGAGAAACTAGCCTGTGAGAGAAAGGGGTTTTCAGCCTCATCCTGACACAGTACTGCAGAGTTTCACCTTATTTCTTCAATAAAGAGCTCCCTCAGCCAAATCCATGACACTGTCTAAGTCAGACCTTAATTCTTCTCTGACCCCTCAGCAGCAGCAGCGGCAGCAGCAGCACTAAGACCCCTCACAAGCTATAGGAACACACATCTGCTTTACCGAAAAAGGACAGGGTAGAAGAGTTCAGACTCACCTGGGTCCCAAGAAGAAGGAGGCAGGAGAAGTGGATGAGACAGCATGAAGTTGGGCTGGCTTTTATGGTTGCTCTGAGTTGCCTCAGGCCCAGAGGTGGCTTCTATGAAAGTGGTAATTTCCTAAGGGTGCCCATGATGTATGGAAAACATCCCAGCTAATGAATGGGCTGGGAGCTTGTTTTCCGTGTTGCCACCTTTTCATTTCCTGGCTTATGTCATAGACATTTCTTCATGGAAGCTTTTTCTGAGTGCTGAGAATGAGACGCCTCAGGATTTCCAGGGCAGGAATGTGTCAGTGTCTGCGGAATCCTCCGCTCAGGTGCTGGATGGGTGCAGTGTGGGGAAGTGAGGTTGGTCTGGAGCCCACTGGTGGTGTTGCCTGTGGTCTTGTTGATAGGAAGGGGCCCAGATGCCCCCCAGCACTTCAACCTTTGACTGGTCACCCAAGGACATGGCACGATACCACTGCAAAATGACATGCCATGTCTCTTTTCTCCATGCCTCTCAACTTGCTCCAGTGTTCATTTGTGTTCAGAATCTCGGGCATTTAGGTTTCATTTTGTTGCTCCTAAAGCTCTCTTATGTTCTTCCAATAGCTTCAAGGAGGGAGAATCCTCAAGTCATCCGGGCAATGTAAGCCAGCTGGGTTACCCTCAACAATAAGGTCTTTGTTTCACATGGAACTTCCAGGGTTCCAGCTTGTGCTTATTGCCTGTGGTCCTGTCACTGGGCACCTCAGAGAAGCACCTGGCTCTGTTTGCCTTTCACCCTCTGGATTTGGGTTGCATGGCAAGGTTTAGTTGTGGGGAAGCCAACACCAGATGACTTTAAGACTGACCCACCACTAGCCAAGGCTGAGCTCATCAGCAATGGTGAAAGCACCTCTGGAATGACATGTTTAGGAAGGAAGCAAACACCTACTGTGGAACAGCAGCCAGAAGAGAGGTGAGGGAAGACGTGAGAGAAACAACTCTGCAGGCACCACTCTCAGTGAAGAGGGGAGGTAGGTGCTCCAGGTGACTCCATAAAAGCTCATGCTGGATCAGGCTCCTGCCAGGACCTGTGGCCGTGTGAGTGACTGGCCCGTGCTAGAACGGTTTGCAGGCAGGACTTGTGAAGAACTGTAGCCCATGAGAAGAACTCACATTGGAGAAGTTTATGGGATACTGTTTTCTCATGAGAGGGACCCCATGTGGGTATAGAGGAAGAATGTGAGAGTTCCTTCTCCTAAGGACAGAAGAGCCACAGAGACATATGTTGAAATGACCACAACTCCCATTCCCCATCCCTTTGCAAGGGACAAAATCAGGAGTAAAATTGAGCTGAAGAAAAAGGGAGGGTTGGGGGAAATGTGGTTTTAGATTTTAGGTTTCTTTCTCATTACCCTACTCTGACTGGATTGCAATAAATCAAATTAATTTGACCATTAATCTGAGTTGTTTTTTTTCATGAGGGTAATTGGTGAGTGATCCTTCCTGTCCTTATCTAGACCCCCTCTTGTATTTTCTCTCCTCTGTCTATCTGAGGAGGCAGAGTGATGAAACAGCTTTGGTGGGCATCTGGCATCCAGCCAGTGTCAAAGCACAACACCTTCCTTTCAGGTATTTGAAACATATCATAAATGTTGGTAAAATTCATCTAAGCATTTTCTTCTCTGAAATGAAGAGTCCCAGCTCTCTCAGCCTTTCCTTATAGGAGAGATGCTCCTGTAAGAGAGTTCATTCATCGTCTTTTGTCCCTTCATTTGATTCTCTCCAGCATTTCCATAGCCCCCTTGTACTGGGGAATCTGGAACAGGAACTCCAGGAGCAGCCTCACCAGTGTTGAATAGACAGGAGCAGTCCTCTTCCTGGACCTTCTGGCAGCACTCCTTCCACTGCAGCCCAGAACACTGTTGGCTCTCTTTGAGGCAAGGGCCTATTGCTGGCTCATTGTCAACTCAGTGTCCAGCAGGACAACCCAGGTCTTCTTCCTGCAAAAGGCTTTATCACTGAGGGGTGCCCAACACACACTGATGCACAGGGTTGTTCCTCCCCACATGCAGGACTTCACCCTTCCCCATGCTGAACTGCAGGAGGTTTCTGTCAGGCCTTTTCTTCAGCCTGTCAAAGTCCCTCTGAAAGGCAGCGTCCACTGTATTGTAAGAATGATCAAGTGCTCCTGGTAAACAAGGGCAGCACAAAGGTATTTCTTCTTAGGAGAACAATAGAAGTTTTTTATATGAGTAAGATGACATTAAAGTGTCCAGTCTGCTTGATTTAGTCCAGTGTGATTTTCAGTCTTGTGGCCCATCGAGCCTAAGAACACCAAGAGACTTGTGTTACTATGGAAACCCATGATGATTGTCACATCTTTTGTCAGGGGACCACAACCAGGTTTTCTGGAGCAAAGTCAAAGTGACTGATGAGGGCTGAGAAGTATTACATATAGCAGCTAATAAAAGAAAAATTCCTAAATGCAGGAAAAATCCCTGTACTGTGTACTGGTGAGACGATAATATTTATAAAATCATTAATTCATAGGTTGATTTAGGTTAGAAGGGACATTTAAAAGGTCATCCAATCCAACCCCTTCAACTATAAAGTGTGTAGAGAGGGTAAGGAACTTGCATTAAAAAAGCTTAAAACTTTTTTCTTTTTAGTGTGAAATTATTAACAAACATTGGCGTGCGTGAAGCAGCCTGACCTGGTCTGAGCTGAAAGACCACACAGACACTTCCAGTTGGATCAAAAGTTTTATTTAAAGAACACATTAGGGAAAAGTGCTGCAAGAGATGCTAGTCTGAACCTTCTGAAACATATTTTGAGTAGCTGTAATCATGGGAAAGATCCATCTTCATATTTTTCAAAAAGCATCAGCATCCAATAATTCTTCATCTGGATTGCTAGAATGAAGTTTGCAAATCTGTTCAAAAAGAAAGCCCTTTTTGCAGTGGTGCAGAGAAAAGACACACTGGTACCCCCAAGCCACGGAGGAGGGATGCCACAGTACTTCCTCTGGGAAGCAACATCCATAGAAATGTGCTTTAAAAGGCCATGTTTCTCTCAGGAGAGGGAGCGCTGTTTGGAGGGAAGCCGTAGGAGTCAAAACCTTGCAGAGATCAGATGTGTCAAGAAAAGTGCTGGCCAGTGCTCTCCAGGCTGTGGATGTGTATTCATCACCAGTCCTGAGGAAGTGTGGGCCTTAGGGAGCCAGCTCTTGAGGGAATGCCTAGAAATATGTTCTTGGTGTAGGACTACTGAGGAAATGAAAGAGATCTTGTCCTCTGTCTTAGGAGAAAATTCTGCCCCTGAAGTATCTGTTAATTATTACCCCAATCTGTTCTACAGATGTGGAGGAGGTCCCAGGAGGACCAGATCTGGGCAGGAGTGCCAGGGCCTGAGCTGGGGCTGGGGCTCAGGGCAAGGCCAGACTCAAGAGAGGCCCAGGATCCATCCTGTGACTGCCATGGGTGGTGAAGGGGCCTGGCCAGAGCAAGAATACCAGAATAAGAGTGCTCTTGTTCTTAGAGAACAAGAGTAGCTCAGGCCAGGCGCAGGCACTGAGAGGGCAGAGCTGGGACAGGCCTGCGCTAGGCCTGAGCTGCCATAGAGCCCCTGGCAGGGACCAAGGTGGAGCTGAGCCCACGGCTGAATTGGGTCCAGGTGGTCTCAGTCCTGGTGCTCCCTGTCGTGGGGTCACCTGCTGACTCTGCTCCGACTCCCACAGGTCTGTCTGGGCTAGAAGTGCACTTGTGGCTGGGTTGTGACACCTGTGGGGCCACAGAGTTCTTGGGCCTCAGGACAGCTGCTCTGTCCTGGGGCGAGACAAGGCAGAACAAAGCCTTGCTGAGTGTTTTGTCACCACTCCCTGTCCCAGGACTGGCTTCATCTGATGGGTGCTGGGTTCAAAGGGAGAAGGGACTCCAGTGTGGGGCCTGCCGTAGCTGATCCCACTGATTCCCACTGGGAACACCTCAGCCTGGAGCACCAGGTGAGCCAGAGGCTGTGCTGCAGGGGGAGAGGGCTGCATGGGGAAGTTGTCTCTGCTGACACACTGACCATGGCCCCTGGATCAGGTGATGGAGGAGAGGAGTAGGGAATGTAGGCCATTCCAAGGCTATTAACCCATTTCCAATCCCCGCCATTCTTTGGCTTGTGAGCCTTCTTGCCCAGCACAGCTTCACACAAAGCAAGGGAAGCACTCTTCCCTAAGAAGTTGTGGAAATGCTGACCTCCTCAGGACTTCCCACATGCCTGCAGTTCTCTTCTAGAGAACAGCAGTTTTCAATTTTCAGGGAGTCCTGACTGTATGACACACTTCAGGTCCAAGTGATATTTTTGAGAGGAGATGCAGCTAGGCAAGGACTTACAGCCATTGGCAGTGGCATAACTAGGGATGTCTTCCTTCATAGATGAAAGGCTGGATATGAGTTGTAAATGTGCTCTTGCAGCCCAGAAAGCTGACTGTTTCCTGATTTTGTCTCTCTACACTGAGACCTGATCTCAAATACTGCCTCTGGCTCTGAGTCCTCAGCACAAGGAGGAACATGGACCTTTTAGAGCAAGCCCAGAGGAGGCCACAAAACAATCTCAGGTTATGAGGACAGGCTGAGACACTTTGGTTCATTCAGCCTGGAGAAGACAAAGCTTTGAGGAGACTTAGTTGCAGCCTTTCAGCATGTAAAGGGGGCTTAAAAATATATTTTAGCAGGGTTTGTTGTGATAGGGCAGGGGAAGCAGTTTTAAACTAGAAGAGGGTAGATTCAGACTAGCTATGAAAAATGTTTTTACAAAGAGGGTGGTAATAGAGAGGAATATGTTGCCCATAGAGATGATAGACCCCTGTACATGTTCTAGGTCAGGCTTGTGTGAGGCTTTGAACAGCCTGGTCTAGTGGAAGGTGTCACTACTCATTGTAGGGAGATTGGACCAGGAGAAATTTAAAAGACCCTTCCAACCCAAAATTCTATGAAATTCTGTGATGCTTCAGTGTGTGGAAGCAGTGCTGGAAATTCAAACCCAGAAACAAGGCCACTTTTTGGAGACAAAGGCCTCCAAGATCCCAGTGGAGTGACCCAGACTGACATAATTTACTTCTAATGGACTCCTGCAGCATGTGGCATGAGTCCTGGGCTGACGCTGATGTGTTTTGATCCAGAAATGCTTGGGCCTCTCATCTTGTCATGCAAAAGATGCCTTCATTGAAGAATGTGCCAGAAATAAAGCAGGAAGTGAAAACACAGCCATTTAAGAAGCCAAACCACAGCTCACAGCATTAAATGAGATGTTTTGCATTCAAGATGAATTTGCCAGAAAATGACCACCTCTAGAAGGGATACCTCTGGCAGCCTGGGGCAGTAAAGGTCCATGATAAAAGTCAGGATCAGGGAACACGCACCCTTGATGGAAGGAGATCAGCTCAGTGAATTCTTAGCAAACTGCACATATTTAGGCCCTGTTGGAATGTACACATGAGAAGTAAGGGAACCAGCTCCTTTCATTGCCAGGTCACTTGTGGTTAACTTCAGCTGAGCATGGTGACTGGGTACTGAAGCAAAGCAAATGCCACTTCTGTCTTCAAAAAGGGCAGTTACAGTGAGCTACAGCCTTCACAGCCTCACCTTAGCCTCTTAGAAGGTGATGGAGCAGCTAATCCTGAAAAGCTCTCCTAATAAATGCATGTCAGTGATGAGAAAGTCACCAGGAGCAGGTCAGTGTGGCTTCACCAAGGGGAAGTTATGCCTGATCTTCTTGATAATGTGCTGTGGTGATGTGACAGGCTCAGGACAGAAAGAATGGTGGATCTTCTCTACCTGGATGTGAGCAAGGCCTTTGACACTTTTCTGTGAGTTCCTGTAGGAGCCTCACAGAGAAGCTCTTGATATTGAATGAGCAGACAGTGAGGTAGAATGAAAACTGACTGGCCAGGCACAGGGATCAGTGATCAGCAGCACAAAGTAAAGTTGGAGACCAGTGGCTGGTGGTGCATCCAAAGGGTCAAGACTTGATGGGTCTTGTTTATCAGCATCATTGATGATGTGGGTGACGGGACAGAGTGGACCCTCAGCAGGTTTGCAGACAACACCAAACTGGGACGGGAGGCTTATGCCTCAGAGAGTCAGGCCAGCATCCAGAGGCACCTCAGCAAGCAGGAGAAATAGCCTGATGGGAAACTCATGCAATTGAACAATGAAAGTACAAATTCCCTTCTGTCAAGATGTCCAAGTATCCTCAGCTCCATTAGCCCAGGTGTTGCCAGGAGCTCAAGAGAGGTGACTGCTTCCCTTTATGCAGCACTGGGGGGGGAGGGGAAACCCAGCTGCAGTGGCCTCCTCTGCCACCCTTCCTCTGTGACCACAGTGGTGACAAAAGGGATCAGTAAGAGAGTGATAAGGTGAGTGGAAAATTGTCTGGCCTACCAAGCTCACAGAGTTGTGTCCATTGCTTCAAACCTCAGCTGGCAGGCAGCTCTGGGGTCTCTCAGGGATCAGCAGCAGGACCACTAGTGTTGCACGTTACCATGAATGTCATGAATAGTGGAAAGGAGGACACTCTCCACAAATTTAGAGGTGACATCAAAAAACAAAGAACAGGCAGTGAACTGGCCTCTATTGCCCAAGTTGTTCCCAGAAAATCCTGGAACCACCTGTGCAAAGGAAGCAGGGAACACAGAGCAGACTCTGGAAGTTCTCTGCAACAGGAGACTAGGCTACCAACAGCTGCTGGAACATGGGGCTCTCAGCCCCCTCACAGCCATCTGCAGAAGATCTCTGGCTGCTGTTTCCAGCCCCTGAGCATGGAGATAGCTCGAGGAAACTGCTCCACTCCTGGTTCAAGGTCCTGCTGCTGCCTCAGGCTGCAGCTGTTTCTGTGCCAGCTGGCTCTCGCCGGGATGTCCTTGCTGGAGGAGGGGAAGAGTCCATTCGCCAGGACACCGGGCTGTGCCAGTGCAGAGCCCCCGAGTGCTCTGAGCCCGGGCGAGAGCCCGAGCGGGGCAGGCACAGGGCTCAGCCCCGGGGCGGAGCTGGGAGAGGCGGGGAAGGGAGGCGGGAGAAGGGAAAGGAGGCGAGACAAGGGAAGGGGAAAGGAGGCGAGAGAAGGGAAGGGGAGAGGAGGGGAGCCGGGGCCGGCCGGGGCAGCGAGGCTCGGCCGGCGCGATGCGGCGGTGCCGGGGCGCGGGGCTGGCGGCGCTGGCCGCGGTGCTGCTCGGTGCGTGGGGCTGCCGGCGGAGAATGAGGCTCGGGGCTGGGGCTGGGATGCTCCCCAGGGATCCCGGCGCCAGCTCCTCTGTGTCTTTCAACGCCTCTTCCCCCCTTATTTGCGTCTCTGTCATCTCAGCCCCCTTTCCAAGTCCTCCGAGTCCCCATCTCTCTTGGCATGAGCCTGCTTGCATCTGTGCCTGCCTTTCAATGCACCCTTCTCCTTCCCCTGCCTGTTCAAGTTATCATTGCCCTGATTGCAGCCCTCTACCCTTCAGTGTAACAGCTCCTTTCCCTGTCTACATCCATCCACCCACACACCCTCACCCTGCTCTCCAAGAATCATCCCTCGCTTCTCTCTCCACTCGGAGACCTCTGTCATTTCTCCCTCTGATTGTTTCGTATCTGTAGACACATTTGTTATCTCCTGCATGTCTCCATTTTTCCACGCATCCACACATCCCCCTGTGCATCAGAAGATATTGCCCTCCATCCTTCCTTACTGCACACTCAAAACTCCAATCCCTTCTCTTTCTTGCTGTCCCTGCCTCCATGCAGCTGAAATGTTTGTTTCTCCATGCATCAATTCCAAAATCCCACGCACACAAGCATAACGATCCATGCTCGGTAACCTGCATTTCTCTCCGTTTTCTTTCAGCCTATTTCTGTCTCACTGCCCACACTCCTGACTGTCTCTGTGGGAAAATAGACAACAAAGCTGAGCCATCATAGCTGGTCTTCAGACATTCTTTCTTTCTTCTTTCTTGGCACTAGCTGCGGCCGGAGCCCAAGTGCAGCAGAAGCCATTCCTGGAGACAACCGAGGGCACTGGAATCAGCATCAAGTGCTCCCACAACAATATCCGGACTGGCGATTTCATCCATTTCTACCGTCAGCTCCCGGGCCGAAGACCCGAACTCCTGGCGGTCACTGCTAAAGCGTCCAAGAAAGTGCAAAACCCCGAAGGGCGTCTGTCGGTGTCGGCAGATCGGCGCTGGAGCGAGCTGTGGCTCGAGCGGCCCCGGCGCGGGGACGCGGCCGTGTATTACTGCGCGCTGGGCCACGGGCAGAGGAGCCGGGGCTGCGGCCGGGCACGAACCGCCGCGGGCGGGGCCGGGCGGGGCCGGGGGCACAGCGCCGCCCGCGGCCAGCAGGGGGCGCTGCC
>WBND01001632.1:39123-52158 GCA_013398595.1 Tychaedon coryphoeus
GGTAATTCCTTCAGGAATTGGTCCATTTTTCATGGAGTCAGTCCTTCAGGAACTCCTCCAGTGTGGATCCCTTTTCATGGGGTCATTCCTTCAGGAACTGATCCCTTTTCCATGGGGTCAATCCTGTAGGAACTCCTCCAGTGTGGATCCTTTTCATGGGGTCAGTCCTTCAGGAACTGCTCCAGTTGGGATCCTTTTATCCATAGGGTCATTCCTGCAGGAGCTGCTCCCTCTTCCATGTGGTCAGTTCTGTAGGAACTGTTCCCTTTTCCCATGGGATCATTCCTGCAGGAATTGATCCATTACCCATGGG
This sequence comes from Tychaedon coryphoeus, assembly GCA_013398595.1. NCBI lineage: Eukaryota > Metazoa > Chordata > Aves > Passeriformes > Muscicapidae > Tychaedon > Tychaedon coryphoeus. Next base: position 39,437 of record WBND01001632.1, read on the forward strand.
GTCAGTCCTGTAGGAACTCTTCCAGTGGTGGGTCCTTTCCATGGGATTGATCCTTCAGGAATTGATCTCTTTTCCATGGGGTCAGTCCTGTAAGGACTGCTCCAGTGTGGGTCCCTTTGTTCATGGGGTCATTTGTTCAGGAACTGATCCTGTTTTAATGGGGTCAGTCCTGTAGGAATTGACCTCTTTTACCATGGGATAATTCCTTCAGGATTTGATCCCTTTTCCTATGGGGTCAGTCCTGCAGGAACGATCCCTCTCCCATAGGGTCAGTCCTTCAGGATTTGATCCCTTTTTCCATGGGGTCAATCCTTCAGGAATTGATCCATTATCCATGGGGTCATTCCTTTAGGAATTGATCCCCTTTTCCATGGGGTCAGTCCTTTAGGATTTGACCCCTTTTCCTATGGAGTCAGTCCTGCAGGAATTCATCCCTCTCCCATAGGGTCAATCCTTCAGGATTTGATCCCTTTTCCTATGGAGTCAGTCCTGCAGGAATTCATCCCTCTCCCATAGGGTCAATCCTTCAGGATTTGATCCCTTTTTCCATGGGGTCATTCCTGCAGGATCTGCTCCAGCCTGGGGCTCCTGTAGGGTCACAGGTCCTACCAGCAAACCAGTGTGGGCACCTCTCCCCACATTTTTTTTGTGGAAAAGATGGAGATTAAAGTTTGAAATCCCTCAAAGACAACTGAACTTTCTCCTCAGTTCAACAGTTCAGGATCACTCACAGGGAAATGAGGGAAAATGGTGTTCTGCTCCAGACTTAGAGCTAGAACTCTGTTTTCTTTTTGCTTTTTCTCTTAAAATCCCAAACCTAAACAAAGGGGGAAAAAAAAAACCTCCAAAAAACTAAAAACAAAAATCCAACAAAAATGAAAATTCCAGGGAATGGAAGGATGAGGAAGATGTTTCTGTCTGAGGTAGGAAAAAGGCTCTAAGAACCAGCCCAGTACCCCTTTAAAATCTCCCTGTGACTTCCTACTGCTCAGGTATTTTATACATTCTCCTTGGAAGAGCCCAATCCCAGAGCAATTTATAAATTTGGAAATGCTGTTGTGATTTGGGTTATTTGCAGGGGAGTAGAAAAACCTGGTTTTACGTCTTCAAAGTAATTTTTTTTATATTTTCCTATCTATCAAAAAAACCCTAAACCCAACCGAACAAAGCCCAAAAAACCAAAATAAACAAGCAAACAACCAACAGGAGAAAATTTCATGTTGCTATAGACAAATGTATGGAATCATCCCTCTGTTTTCTTGTATTACTTATTGGGAATTCCCAAAAATTCCTGGAATTCTCATACTGAGTTCTCCACAAAACCAAACTTAGCTAAATAAGATCCTTGGCTTGAAGTCTCCCAATACATTCATTTTCTGAGGGAAGAAATCAGGAGATGCCCTGCACCAACACAAACTGGCCCAAATTGTCTCCAAACCCTCATTTTATCACTTGAGTGGCTTCAGAAATCATTTGATTCAAATAAGACAAATTCTGAATGGGCTTTTCTCCTCTTTCCTTCCTTTTGAGCCCAGAACCTTCTCTATATTTCTTTTTTTTTTCCCCAGTTTTCTCTGCTGTGGGGTTTTTCCAGCTCTGGAGAGGTGTCATTAGCATATCTTGGGAAAGCTTCCTGCAGTGGGGATTGGCAGAGAAATGTTTACCCTGAATAGATTGGGAGTGTTGGGCAGTGCAAATACAGTGGGATTGATTCCACAGATGCCTCTGACCCTCAAAAAATGCAGCATGGACTGGAGAGTTTAAAAAAAAAAAACCAGAGAGGATCTCAGAATTAGCTAAATTTGTAGAATTAATCTGAGGGAAATATTCTCCCAACTGCTTTCTCAGTGCTTTGCCCACCATCACTGGGGAAATTTGGGCTCTAAACCCCATAAATGTGGGATTTCAGGTCAGTGGAGCCAGCTTGGAACTGAGATATACAAAAGCAAAGCAGGGGAAATAGGAGCATGAAAAACAGAGAGAATGTTATTTATCATGAATTCCTGAGAGGATCAGCTGGAGAGCTGAACTGAATTTAGGAGGAGATAAAGCTGACAGATAAATCTCAGGCAAATCTGAGATGAGAGCCCAGCGTGGTTGGAGGAATAAAATCGATGTGCTGATGAGAGGTGCTGGAGGAGGAGGGGAGCTCTGCACAAATTCAACCCCCTTTTCAATAAAAATTGGGATATCTTTGGGGGTTACTCAGCCAGAAACTACAACTCCCCTGAGATTTACCAATAAAAACTCTCAGGTCTGATGCTGCAAACAGGGGCTCTGGGAAGAGGCCAAACTCCACCACCGTGGCCTTCAGCGTTTTCACTCCATGGAGGCTTTTCCAAGTGATGTAATGTTTGAAATTCGATATCCTGCTCTGTAATCCCAGCCAGCTTGGGGATATTGAGGATTCAGGAGCAATCCTAGAATGCTTTGGGTTGGAGTGGAACCTTAAAAGTTGTCCAATTCCATCTTCCAGGTTGCTCAGAGCTCCATCAATTTGGATTCCCTATGAACTTCTGGAGAAGTGGTTTAATAATTTCTGAGGTTCAGCACCTGGGACACACAGGTTGTCTCCAGAGTCACAACTGAGTGAAATCAGACCTGATGCTGAAATAATAAAAAGGAGAATTTCAACCTCTGTGCTGGAGCAGTAAATTAATGAAGGGAATATTCAGGCTCCTTGTGTGTGTGCACATCCATTTCCTTGACGCAGGACTTTTGATAACTTGATTTTAACAACAAGCCAAGTAAAGGAAGGGCTCTCAACTCTCCACTCTAAATTTCCTGGGTTTTGACAGATTAAATCAAATCCTTAAGGCCATTTTATCACAGTTTTTTTCTCTCTGTGCAAGGGTGTGATTTATGCCCCCTTTTTATTGCACGGACCTTTGTCTCGGCGCTGTTTGATTCAGTCCACTAATGGCCCTCAGCTGATTTTATTTTAGGAGCTGCAAATTTCTGCACACCGAGCTGGACAAATACAGCACAGGGGAGAATTAAATGGTGGAATTCAGTGGGCACAAAAAAAAAAAAAAAAAGCAAATTAGTGAGAGAGCAAGATTTTAAGTGCTGATCCAAAGCAGCGCTGCATGCAAACAATGGCTCCTTGGTGTTTACTGTACATTATCTGCCCAAATCCAAGGATTACTGTTTCCCCTGCAGCAGCCACTGGCTGGAGGCTCTCAGCAGTAGCTGTTATTAGTAGCAATGACATATTAATTGAACTTCACTGCTTCCAGGTGTGTGGCACACTCCGGGGTCACGCAGAGCACTCCGGTTTCATGTGGATTCAATTACGGCAGCGTTATGAAGGAATGCGACATGTCATGCATTAAAATGTCAATTACCCCTTTTTATGGGATGCAGGGGGGAAAAAAATCAACCCATCAGGCTTTTTGCAGCATCACTTCTGTCTGCTTGGGGGAGTTTGTGTTTATCTCCTACCTCATCAGTGCAAGCAGAAGAGACAGAGAAATGTCTTTGAAAACATATTTTTAAATTCCTTGAGTGGCTTGGATGGATCATTTGGTGTTCTGAGTGACTCCAAACCATGGTTGGGGACATTGAAATGTCATCAGTTCCCACTGCAGTGAGCAGGGACAACTTCAACTCCATCAGGTACTCACAGCTCCCTTCAGCCTGACCATAAATAATTCCAGGGATGGGGGATCCCTTTAGGATCTGTTTGGTCTGAGATACTCGAGGTCATGGCACAGAATCTCAAAGTGATTTCAGGACACAAACCACCCAACACTCTGCCCTCTGCCCAAGCCATCACTGCCAGAACAGATCCAGTTGTGTTCCCCAGGCTTTCCCAGCAATTTTTGCAATTGTTTATCCCACAGATTCCCTGGGAAATGTTCCCCTCCAAAGAGAAATTCCCTCTTCTGTCAGGGTGTTTGTTCTCCCCAAATAGGTTTATTCCTGCTGCCCCATCAGACCTGGATATTTTTGTCAAAAACCCAACCATTTGGATCAGATGGAAAGTGGGAAACTTCTAAAGAGAATTTTAGCTAAAGGAGATGGAATTAAAAAAAAAAAATCCTTGCAATTTTTTTATCATGGAGTATTTTCACATCTCTAATTGTGTTCCATGAAATCTCAATCCTCACGCTCTTTGCTGGCAAACTATTTTTAAGTTCTCCTGGAAAATTCTGTGTTGGCTGTGAAGCTGGGCTGGGGCAGTGAATGATTGCCAAGGCACGTGGGCCATGCCATGGTCAGCTGAAAATTGATCAGCAGCATTTCTTTGGTGTGGTTGCTCAAGGCTGTTGTGAGTCAGATTCATACAGAGATCGAGATAAGTAAATTAGTTGAATGAAAGCAAAGATTTATTTTAGAATTTAAACTGGGGAGCTTTTTGAATTCTGTCTCATGGGGAGCTGACAAGGGTAGGAATTTGTGCAGTGCTGGTGAGGACACTGGACCAAACTCCTACATCAATAACATCCCAAAGAAACACTTTAATTGCTTCTATCCAGATATTCCAAACTGTGGGTTTTCTATGGAAGCCTGGAAAAGAACAGGTCTAAAATATTCCTGCATTTATTCATAGAGTGTTTTGTAGCCCATCAAATTCCAATTCAATGTTTGCTTCAACTGCAGATTTGGCCTGTGATTTCTGAAGTTCTTCTTAACAAAAAAAGCTGGGATTACACACCTGCAGCAAATCCAAGACTGGGAATAATCACTGCATTCCCAGAGTGTTTCAGGGTCCTCTTTTCCCTGCTGGAAATGGGCTGGGAGAAAAATCATCCCAGGAAAGCTCCTTGTCTGTCAGACCAAAGGATTCTGTAACCAGCTTCGAGATCAACCAAGGAATAAAGCAACTTTTACCATGGAATATGATAAATTTCCAGTAACTTCAGGCATTTAAAGTGGAATTCAATCCAAATTCCACAAAGTTCAACTCAGGGAAATCACAGGGGTGGCATCCCATGGCCTGGATCCTGCTCGAGATCCAGGGATATTTCTAAGAAAGAGAAAATTGTGATGATCCTTTCAATCCTAACTTCTACACAATTGCCCTGGATCCTGCAGGAAGATGTTTATAACATTTTTCAGTCCTCTGTTTTAGACATAATCACATATAATCTCTGCTTTCTATTAGGAAAATACATAAATACATAAATATATATATGAGCTAATTAAATACATCTTGCCAATTTTAAGGGGGGAAAAAAAGCTTCCAAGAGCCCCCAAAACACAGAACAGTTCTTAAAAGTCCCTGAGTGTCAGAAGCAAATTTTATTTTAATGATTTCTTCAAAAGAGTGCAGATGCCTGAAGGATTGTGTAAATATTTCCTGTTGTGAGGAGCCTTCTAAAGCTGGAAGGATAAACACACATTCACAATATATAAAAATATCTCTACTCGTGCAGAACACTAAGTTGCACATCATTACTTTAGAAGCAGCATAAAATGGCTCTTTCTGATCTTTGTGTTTGGGAAAAAACCCAAAGCCCATCAAATTCGAGATCACACAGCACTTCAAAACTGAAAGTGCAAAATATGGACTGTGAGCATGTCTTATTTATAAATACATGCTCTGAAATTCAGAATGGGCACTTTATTTTTAAGTCCAAGGCACAAGGGGACATTGTTTTTTCAGCAGACACTCAAAGCAGATCTCTGGCAAGATTAATCCTTGAAATGACCAATAATGCAGATAATTTGAATAGCACCATTGAGAGGGAGGCAGCTCTGGGGGAGCCTCTGGCTCTGCCCTGTTTGGGGGCAGTTCTTTGATAAAATTATTTATTGCTGACACAGAGGATGATCCTTGTGGGTCCCTCCCAGCTTGGCTTGTTCTGGGATTCTGTGGAAGACAAGACACCTCCCCTGGGGATAGGAGAAGGCAGAGAAAACTCTGGGGAAAAAAAAAATTCCCTCTTATTTTAGGTGTTTATCCCATTTAAGGAAGGAGTGTGGGCACCTCTATGAGCACCCTGGGATTTCTCAGAGCACCCCACCAAGGATTTTCCTTGAGTTTCCCTCTTTCTTCCCAGGGATGAGCCTCCCCTCCCCATCTCAACCCAACAGGGAAGTTTTTCTGCTCCATCAAACATCCATTCCGTGCCCGTGTTTTGGGAGAAGACCATCCATCCATTAAGAGAGCAGGCAGTTGGGATGAGAAATGCTAATGTATTTTGGAGTCTGTTGACTGAGGCCTCTGTGCAGGCAGAAAAAAAATCCTAATTTTAAGTGGTCTCCCCACTGCTGGGACTGCTGACATGATTAAAATGAAGCGCAGGTTCCAGGCCCTGCCTGAATCAAAGTTTAAACGAGATTGGAAATGGTTGCTTGACTTTACATCACATTAACATTAGCAATTTCCTGCCTATTGTTTTTCTTTCCCCACAGTGGTGACTTTTTCCAAAATAGATCCCTCATCTGACTGTAAAGGTAAATGAAAATCAGGCCCATTAAATTTACTGTCTGTAAAGCACTAATGCCTAACAAACAGTATCTTTACATTTAGATGGCATTTTTTATCCTGAGGAATCTCAAATCACTCCATAAAAACCCTGACCTTGATCCTAAAGTCATTTCCACATATGAGAGACTTTCATATTGAATATTGAACAGGATTGCACAAAAATATGTAATTACTTATAGGCATATTGAATTTCTTCATATATAAGCATCACTCTGGGAAATTATTATTAATTATGCATTTTATACATAAAAATTAAGATGTTAAATTAAGGATTCAACTGGATTTCACGCTCTTTATTACACACCAAATAATATTTCTGGTCTGCATCCTCACAGCTGTTGCCTCCCTCCTTTTTTAAAGGAATGCAAGTAATTCCAGGATTTATTGGCAAGTGTCACAGGGAAAAGTGTTAATGAAAATCAGAGCTGCCAGTCACATAAATGAGGCATCATTTTGGGTTTTTTACATGTTTGAGTCTCAAGCACTGCAAATGCCAGATTAAAATGCACTAAGCACGTGATGACATCTGGCTGCTTGGCCAAATTTCATAGTCCTGTTATGTTGGCTAATCTGATGAAAAGGTAAAGTTGAATAAATCCAGAACAATATAACTCATAGCTACAAGCCCTATAAATTCTCCCTGACTGCAAACTCTACTTAAAATATCCAGACAAAGCATTCTGATTTAGGAACCAGCTTCTCTCAGGATGTCCTAAAATAATAATAATAATAATAATAATAATTATTATTATTATTTTGAAATTTTTCATCATTTTTTAAGCTCATCACCCACTTGGCTGTAGGTCATGCCCATATATATATATATTACAAAATTACAAAAAATTACAAAAAAACTTTTTTTTTCTAATTCTGTATTTTTTCCTAATTACAATTCTAATTTTTGTGCTACAGGAGCAAAGGATTTAAAGGAATCTCTTGCCTCAGAACGCTGAGCCTTTTTTCTTGCAGACATTTGCATTTTTAGGCTTTTCACTGCAGCACAAATGCAGCCAGGTGAGGTTTTAGCCCATTTTCTAAGCCCCAATCCTACAGCCAGTAAGAGCTTCTCACCTTCCAGGAATTCACCAGAGAAACAATCCCTGCATGCCAGGCTCAGAGGGAATTGCCTTGCAGGCAGCTGTTTAAATAAATTTTTAAGGGAATAATTGAAGAAAACCTGATTTTTCTATATCAGGATCCTCTTGAATTAGCAAATCTCCCATCACATCCTGCTCAGGCTGTGCAAGACTCGGTGTTCTCACAAGGAAAGTCCTGACTTCATGATTTTTAAAGCAAGACATAAAAGACAGATTCTTCTCTCTTATTTTTTAAATTCATCTTGACCCTTGACAACCCTCAGCCTGGGATTTGCTGTTTTCTTCTTGCTGGGCAACTGCTGGGAAAGATCCTGAGATGAGAAATTTGGAAAAATCCACTTTTCCCTCCCTCTCCTTCAGTTAGGATTTTATCCAGTGTCACACATTCCCCCAAAATGTTGACAACATCAAATGTTTGTCTTCTGGAAATTCAATGGAATAGACTTTTGTCATTATTTATTGCATAACTGAAGATGTATTGAACAAGGCTGCTCAGGCTTTTATTTGACTAAGCTGTGAAAAAAAATCTGGTTTTATTCAAGAAAAACATTTGATGTTATTGCAGCCTCTCTCTTTGCTTCAGCAGAAAAATTATTTGTCAGAATCTTCCAGATAAAATGTCCTCTTCATCTTCCTTCTATTGCCCAGCATTTCACACACCACAGAAAATCCACTCGTGTATCTGGAGGGCTCTGTCTGTGCTCAGCCCTGGCACAAGTGCTGGATAAATGCTGATTATTCTCCTCAAGCCCTTCTCATTATTCTATTTAAGTCCTGATCACTCAGCACGGTGTGAAGATAAGATCAAAATCAGCTTTATTTCTTATTCTGAGAAAAGCTGACATCAGGATCAATAAATCCTGACAGAAGCTATTAACATTTTAATGAGTTACTCAATAATATTCTAAAGATGTGCTGGCAAGTCAAGCCTCTTTTGATTAAGGACAAATTTCTTAGACTACTGTAAATATATATTTCAAGGCCCAGGATGCAAAGCTGTCACTTATCAATCAAGAAAAAAGGGCAGAAGTCAGGGCAAAAGGAGCTGGGGAAGGGGCTGCCCACATGATTATGATGATTACTGTACACAGAGGAACTTTTTAAGATGCCATTCAACTTAACCAAACAGAAAAAAAATATTAATTGTGGGCTTGGTTGGTTGTCGTACAACTGAAGGTGCATCCATGGATTCCTTCTACAACATCCAGAAATTCCACAATGTTGGGAGAAGTTGGATGTGGTTGAGTGGAGAAATAAATAAAGGGAGAAAATCAAGAACAGGAGAAAAAAAAAAAAAGATCTGTGCAAACCCTGCTGAGCCTCAGGGAGCCACCAGGATGAAATGTTCTTGTCCAAGGGTGAGTTTTGCCCTTTAATTCCACTAAAATCAGGATTTGACCTAAAGGAGAGGTGCTGTTCAAAGTTGCAATGAATTTGCTGTCAGGATGATGCTATTGAGCACAATGCCAATACCTTCCAGGAAAATCCTGCCTGGGATCCCATGCTTGCAGAATATTGACCTGAGAGCATTTTAATAAACAAATATGAGCCTTTGGACACCCAGGCAGAGGTGACTTTTCTAACAGAGTCAATCCAAGGGAAGCCAAAGTGCTGCAGCAATGCTGGGAGCAGGAAAGGGATGGAGGAACTGGGGACAGCTGGGCAGGGCAAAAAAAATCCCATTAGCAACTCTTCCCTGGAAGTTTGAACACAGGAAACACAAAACTGCTCCTCCTGGCTCACAAGGAGAGCATTCATTGATTTTTTGCTCCAAGCTGGAGATGAAATTCTCAAATATGAAGAAAAAGCCCAGAAGTGGCAGCAAAATTTTGTGTCATCGATGATAAACTCTTTGAAGGTGGCTCATGATGTTCTGACACTTGAATTTAGTTTGTAATGGAAGAAATGCATGCAAGAGCTGCAAAAATCCTCTTTCTGCACCAGAAAAAACAGGGAATTGAAGGTCTGGAGTTTGATGACCACAGTTCTTACAGTTCCTAAAATCTAAATTTAAATGGACTCAGAATGGTCTCATCCAGCACTTTATGATAAAAAAAATCCTGTTAAAGACAACTAAGAGTAGAAAGAAAAGTTTTAAAAGGTTGAAAAAAATTGGGATAATTTGAGTAATCCACACAAATTTCTCTCTTTTGCAATTGGCCATATTTCAATTGCTGCCACGTGAAAATGCTCTAATCAATCATCTCTTGGTAACTTCTCCCAGACATCCTGCTCTGAAATGAGCAGTGAGAGGACTTCACACACAAGGAGGTCAAGTGGCTCTGGAATAAACTGGAGCCCACCAACTGCAGAGGGAAATATTCCAGATTTCTCCTCTTCGTGCTTTCTATGTATACATTACATCTCTTAACGTGTGTGTGTGCATAAACAAAACAGAAGAGACCCCAGGATTCCAGGGCTAAATGAATAACGTTGGCATTCATAAATAATTCAACAACTGAGGCTTTGTTGCCCCCAAGTTGCTGTTGGCACTCAGGAATGGACAGGGCATTTTTTACCTCTCGTGACATAAACCAGCATTTATGGGGCTGAGCCTCGACAACAAAACCTCTGGAGAGCCCTGAAAATCACTTCAGTACCTTGGGCAGGTGGCAGAGGGGTGGATTCACCCAAACCTTCTGATGCACTCTTGTTTTTCATTTATTTTTCGAAATTTTGGTCAAGTATCACTCATAAATACCATCAGCAATAATTTCATATGCAGCTGTGTGGTTTTTAAATCAGTATTTTGACTGATTATCAAGATCTTTTCAAGCATTTTGAAAGGATTGTCTGTGCTGAAGATTTGCTTGGGGAAGCAGAATGTTTTGTGGTGATTTACTCATTTTTTCCTATTGAAATTCTTGCAGTGCACAGTTCATCCACATCATCCCCAGGCCAGAAACCAGCTCATGCAAAGCCTGAAAATGCTCAAGTTTGTCCCTATATCTGTGTAAGGGTTTTGACAGCCCTAAAATCCTTTTTTGTGCAAGTGGCCAGGGTGGCTGCCAAGCCCTCAGAGCTGCTCAGGTTGGGCTCAGACCCTTCCTGGGAGCTGCAGAACAATTCCCTGCACTGCAGCCAGCATGGATAATGCATGAGTGCCTGCATTCCTGTGCCAGCAGCACCTGATTAGAACATCCCAGTGCTGCTTAACCCACCCCTGAAGGGTTTTTTTGGTGTGTGTGTGACCCAGCAAACAGGGCCTGGCACAACCTGGGGGCTCACAAGTGCTTCAGCTGCTGGATTTGGGGCACAAAGGGGCTTTGTGGGCACTGCAGCCTCCTGCTCTTTTCCAGCCAGGGTGACAAAAGGGGTGGGTGACCTCTGGCTGTGTCACTGAAAGGAACAACAGCCCGGGTTAAGAGCCTAAAGCCCCCCTAAAAGGAGGCAAATGTGTGACAGGCTGATCTTTAAAGGGTTTTTCACTCCAGCAGCAGCAGAGTGGGGAGGCAAGAGAAGCAGGGCTGGACCTGAGCCACGAGGGAGGACAGAAAAAACATCTAAAGGATCCTCAGGTGCTGCTTGACACCCAGGTTAGACTCGGTTTTAATGCAAATTGACTGGGGTGACTTCACCCTGGAAACACAGATTTAAAAAAAAAAAATTTAAAAAGTAAAAAATAAAAAAGTAAAATCTGTATCCTTTCCCAGATTTTTAGGTTCCCACGAAAGTCTTGTTTTGCAAAAACAACTCGTTCTCTTCTGAGGAGATTCCAAAAGAGATGGATCAAAATCTTCCTCTCAAAATTTTAAAGTTCTCTCAATCACATAGGTCAAATTTAGCTGTTATCAGATTTTTAATAAAAAATTAATTGGGAATAAAACACGAATTCCTGCTAATGTGTAAATGAATTAAAAGCTCTGAAATATTTAACTGATTATTATGCTTATTCCTATTTTTCCCTTTAGATATTATTTCTATGTTTTCTTCTCCCATTCATTCAAATTTTTCTTTGCAAACCTTGTTTTCAGTTTGGTGCAAATGGATTGTGGTGACTTCACCCTGGAAGCACAGATTAAAATAAAATAAAATAAAATAAAATAAAATAAAATAAAATAAAATAAAATAAAATAAAATAAAATAAAATAAAATAAAATCTGTGTCCCCTCACAGATTTATAGGTTCCCATGAAAGTTTTGCAAAAACAACTTGTTCTCTTCTGAGGAGCTTCCAAAAGAGATGAATCAAAATCTTCCTCTCAAAATGTTAAAGTTCTCTCAATCATGTGTCTAATTTAGCTGTTACCAGATTTTGAAAAAATAATTGGAAATAAACCACAAATTCCTGCTAATGTTAACAGATCTATGTATGAATTAAAAGCTCTGAAATATTTAACTGATTATTATGCTTATTCCTATTTTTCCCTTTAGATATTATTTCCATGTTTTCTTCTCCCATTCATTCAAATTTTTCTCTGCAAACCCTGCTTTCTTTATCTCTGATTATTGACATGCTTTTTAAAAATCTGATTTCTCTCCTTCTGTGTTGGACAGGGTGGATCACAGCCAGGTGAGCAGAGCAGGCTCTGCTCCCATCCAACCCCTGATGGTTTTTTTGTACTGTACCTAAACCATCCACATTTCATAATTCTTTTGCTTTTCCACTGCCCTCTAACAGACCCATTTGCCATTGGAACCCTCCAGAACCATCTCTCCTCTGCTCTCAGCACCATGGAGCATTTTTGTGCCATGTTCTGGGAATTCTGAGACTTTTTGTGCTCTGGCAGGGTCCTGGGGCCGTGCTCAATCCTCTCCTGCCCTCTTCCTGTGGCACAGAAACAGCTGAGAGGTTTTGGCAAGAGGACACAGATTTTTTTTTTACAGAGTTTCAGGTATAATTCGATGTCTTGAGGTTGGTGAAGCAAATCAATCCTCTGTTCAATTCTTGGGACTGGACATTGCCTCAGGACAGGGATCCAAGTGAGCATTCCCTGTTTGTGTTTTTACAAAACCAGTATTTTTTGTTTCCTGTGCAAACTCCATTTATTTTGTGTCTAGGCCTCCCTGACTTCATCATTACATGGTCATGCTGAGTTTCTGTGCTCATTTGGAAGTCCCTGATCCAGTTTCCTATTTGTGTTTCAGACCTGGCAAAAGAATTTACCCATCTGGGCCTTCTCTACTCCATTTTCCATTCTTTTGGTTTATAACAAAATTTCCAAAAGGATCCTTCACACTACCTCA
>WBND01001632.1:56168-79923 GCA_013398595.1 Tychaedon coryphoeus
TTCTCTTCCCTTTCTCTTTCCCCTTCATCAGGTTTTGACACCAATAATTGCTGTATTTGTAATACCATTTTGACTCTTTAAATATTTTATTTATCTCACTGAAATAACATTTAATTTATGGAATAAAGCCCTCTAAGTACATTGTAAAATTGAGTATTGTCAATATGGATCTAAATATGAACAGGAAATAAATGGTTTGGAATCACAAAAGCTGACCCTGACTAGTTCTTAAAAAGAAAGAAAACTGTAAAAGTTCAGGGACAACAAGCTGCTCTCAGCTTTTCTGGGTGGTTCTCTTGTTTCAGCAATTAAGAGAATAATAATAATAATAATAATAATAATAATAATAATGATAATAATAATTCTGATGGCATGCTAACCCTAAATTTCTGACTCTCTCAACTAAAAAGATTGCTAAAAATCACAGTTTGTAATGGTTTTTCTTCTCCCTGCCCTGCTGTCCTGAGGCTGTGCGAGTTTTCAGCCTCATTAACAGGAAGATTAACACTAAGGAGTAAAAAACTTGCATTCCCAGCTTGGGCCTCACTTCTTTTGCTTCACTCTTTTACTTAGTGGTACCTGCTTAATTCCAGATAATCTGTTTATCTGATGTTTTTGTGAGTTTGGAATACCCAGTCTTAATGCACAGCCAGTGGGAGAGGAAAACCAGATCCCACAGTGATTCCAGGGCCATGAAAATTCATATTTAGCACAGACCACTGATGGGAGAATCTCCTTTTTTAAGTGTAACACACTCAGAAATTCACCCTCTACCTATGAGGCAAAGAAGAATAAAATTCTTTTCCTCTGTGGTGTTTCAGTGCCCAGGTCTTTCACAGGCTCTGCCAATTCCCCAGCTCTGAGTGACCAGGAAATGCCAAATACCTCTCCAGAACTTGCCTGGCTGTTCAAGTAACAGATCCAGGCATCAAAACGCTGCTTGTGGCACACACCAGCCCCCACATTCATTCTGCAGCGCTTGGATAATCCAGATTCTGCCCCAGAATGCTGCATTTGTGGCTATGCTTTCTTTAGAGAAACACCACACTTATATAGGGTAGTTTGTGCCATACAGAATAGAAAAGACTCATTGGTCCAAGAAGGCAACACCTCTTTGAAATCATGCTTTCTGCAAAATACCATGAGACACTCACATGGCTCTCACGCATCCTGCAGGTGCAAAAATTGTTGTAATTTCTTATCCTTGAGCAGCCTGAGAAACCCAAGGCTTCAAGGCTGTTTGTTCCCTGGTTCCCAGCAGTATCCAGCCACACCAGAACTCCAGGATTAAGGCTGGAAAAGACCTCTAAGGTGTCTGAGTCCCAGCTGTGCCCATGCCCACCTTGTCCCCACCCAGAGCTCTGAGTGCCACCTCCAGGTGCCACCTGCAGGGATGGGCACTGCAAACCTCCCTGGGCAGCCCCTTTTGGTTCCTGACCATCCTTTCCATGGGGGAATTCCTGCTGCTGTCCAACCTGAGCCTTCCCCAGCACAGATTGAGTTTTTTTTCCCTCTCCTTTTGAAGAGGATCCATGCCTTGCCTTGGTTCCTCTCCTCCTCCAAACTCTTGGTGGGAACCCAACACCAAAAAACCCCAAATTCCCATTATTTCGTGCTGACCACACGCCCAAACACCCACGTGCTCCTGAGCATCTCCACACCAGCCCGGCCTCTCCTGCTGCTGGGCTGTATTTTATTTCAACAGGTGCCTCTGGAGCAGAGCAGCAGTTCAGGCAGCACTCACCTCCCGTCAGGGCACACGTCTGCAGCCCTGCAGCTGCTTATGCCCAGCCACATTTGTCCTGCTCACCACACATCCTGATAAATCCGTGCTGCTCGTGTTTCTGGGAGGACTCACCACGGCGGGAATTTTGGACAAAGGCTTCTTTAAAGCAGCCCCATCCATCCATTGTGTCCTGGATTTCACTCACACGTCCCAAAATGAGGCTGGGGGGGGGGGGAAAAAAACGTTCCTGGGTTTGGGAATTCCCCAGGGAGAGGCACGGTGAGGTTGTGTTGTCGTGAGTGAAACTCTTGAGTTTCCATCAGCCCTCCAAAGGAATCCCATGGGATTCCCACTGATTTCCAGCCCTTCTCAGCTTTAAAGTCTCTGCATCCAAAGTGGGAGTATTTATATGTAACACACACACACACACAGAGCAGGGAGTGCTGCTCCTGGACAGAAAAATTGGCCGTGGTTCAGGGAGTGCTCCATGTTTTGGAGACTGTCATGACAGGCAGGGATTAGATTTTACATGAGTGGTGATGAGGATTCCTCTGCTGACATGTGGGGGCCGTGTGTTTCCTTGCCAAGAGGGCTGAGCCACGTAATCCATCTTTCTCCCTGAGAAAAGAGCTCAGTGGCCACAGAGACTCCCTGTTTTTACACAGGAGCACAAAAGGAGCACAGATAAATCCTGAATCCAACCAATTATTAATTCTGGATTTCTCCCCGTTCGCTATTTAGAATTTCTTACCTTGTATAAATGAACCAGGTTGAGATATTTTATATATATATTTAATTTCAAAAGCTATTATCATTTCTTATTTACTCTGGGTTATAAGCAGGGCATGTTTCCTTAGTTTTTCTATAATGAATCCAAAATAATTTAAAAAAATATTCTACTTTTCATAGCTCAGTAGCCTATGTTTTGTGGGCAACAGAGCACCCAGAGAAGTATGGGAGGAGCTGCAACATCAAACACCTCATAAAAAAATTGGTTCTCAATTTAGTAAGAGATTTATTGAATTGATAATCAATTCAACAGTCAATAAGTGCAGGTTTGTGGTGAATATCTCCTTTTAGATGTCTCATTTATGGAGCAGCAGAAATATAGAAGTGAAATTTCTCTATTCTCTGTTCTAGCTGGTGTATCACATTACCGTGGATATTTTAAAAGGGTTTATTTCAAGGAAGTTGCTGGCAGCATTTTCTTTTTGTAGAGTGTGGACTGAGTGGACTCGACATCTTTTTATTTTAAATCTCTGCCAATTTTTTTTAACTGATCAGCCCTTATTATTTTAGCTAATTACACATGAAGCTGGCAGGCAGCTAAAAACCCCTGGTAAGTGTGTTTCAACTTCTGTCAGAGTCACAAGGTGGAATATTTTGGAATATTTTGGAATCTTCCCCCAAGCCATGCAAGCCATGATGGCATTTTCAGTCTGGGCAGCACATAATTATGCTCATTAGCAATTTCTGTGCTCCCCTCTCTTTTTTTTCCTCTCAAATAAAATAAAAACAAACCTTGAAACTCATGCCAAGCAATAAAAACTTGAGATTAGCAGGCTTTAAAAACGGTATCTGTCATTTCAGCACAGCAATTTTTGATTTTTGGGTTTGAGTAAGATCACAAGTGATAAAACAAGTACGATAAATGGAATATTTTCATGCTATTTCCAGTAAATCTGACCAGGCAAAAAGATTTCCAGCATACCTCTAGTGGTTGGAGGTCTGAATAAACAGAATTCACGTATTAAAATTCACTCTTATCTTGGGCTGAGCATGGCCCAGTGTTTGTGCTGCAAATGCAGGAGTAGCTTGTCATCTTCAGTTTTGGGTTTGTTGTTCAAATGAAACCAAAACTCAACCCTCAGAAACTCAGCTCTTTTCTTGCTTTGTGGTATTTTCCACCCTGGGTAATGATTTAACTCAGGCTTCCTTAAACCTTAGGCTGTGCTTGCCTAAAATTTGCTAAACTGAGCTCAAACGTGGGGTTCAGCAGCAGCAGCAACAAAAGTCAGGAAGTGTGAGGCACTATAAATGAAATAATTCCTATTTGAGAGATTTAAAAATCAACCCTAAATTTTTGTCATTACAAAGGACAGAGAGTTCTAACAGGAGGAGGGGTGAATTCTGCTTGGGAAATGCAGGAAATTTGGAATACACAGGAGAACTCAGGTTGGACACCAAGAGGAATTTCCCCACTGAAAGGGTTGTGAAATATTGGCAGGGGATGCCCAGGGAGGTTTGGAGTTCCATGGAGGTGTCCAAGGAATTCCTGGAGGTGACACTCAGTGGGGACAAGGTGGGGTCACAGCTGGCCTTGGAGCTCTTTTCCAACCCAAATCATTCTGGGATTCCCTGATATTCCCCATCATGGGTGGAACACTTTTCCTCCAGCTCTGGCCACCAGATTTCTGAAGGAGTCAGATTCATTTCAAGTGGGAGCATCAGAAAGAAAAGATGTGTGACCATGAGGACACGGGGGATTTGGGGCATTAAAGGATCCCCAGCAGCTGCTGAGCAGCCCCAGCCACACATTCCCATCCCCAGCCTTATGGGAACGGGGATTCCTGCAGGGAATCTTCCAGATTCTCCACAGGGAAAGGGGGATTTCTCCACAGTGCAGCAAACTCTGGTTAATCACTGTGGAAAATGGCTCCAGGCAGGGTTTTTGGGAGGATCCCGCTCTCCTCAGAGGGCTGAGTTGGTACAGCTCTGCTTTTTCTTGCTGTGATGTCCTCAGGAGGGTTTTATTGGACACTCAGGCAGAAGAAAGGAGGGAAAGGTACCTTGAGGAGCTCAGATTTCCTCTGGGATGTGTTTGGGAGCCTTTGAGCAAGCAGGAGGCCAATAAATCTCTGCCTGTTCCAGCAGCTCTTACAAAAGGAAAAAATGCTATTTTGCCACAAGGGACTTTGGGAGGTGAAGTGACAGAGATCAGAACCCTCAAAACTGCTGGCTAAAAACTCAGGACATGAGGCACTGTAAAGATGTGCAATCCAAAATCAAAGTTAGAGCCAGGAGCTGGACTTTGGTGATCCCTCCAGCTCAGGATATTCCATGGTTTTGTGGGATTAACAGCCACCAGACCCAGCTGAGAGCAAGCACTGCTGGCCACAGTAGAAATGATTAGTAGATGGTTAATAGGAGATGATTGATAGAAGATGATTTATAGAAATTGGTCACTTTTTCTTGAGGGGAACCAACAAAGGGGATAACAGATGTTGGAAAAAAACCCAAATGTTTCTGTTCCCCCCACTTAACAACTGGGAAACTGAGGCACAGAAAGACCAGTTTGATTCACATCCCCTACAAATTCTGCTGCAGACTTGACAACCCTGTCTGCTACCCAAAATCTGGGTCCAGTTCCTTTGATACAATCCCACTTCCCTGGTGGAATTCTGAGGCACCACTGCCAAAGCAGCTGCCTCGATGTGGATTTTTTTTTTTTTCTTTATTCATTCATATTTCACTCCTGATTTTCAGTAGGAACCACAGCTCCTCCAGCCTGGGGCTTTGTTTTGACACAGCAATAACAAACCACATTTTGCTCATCACTTTCTCCCAGTGGGAATATCTGGTGCAGTGCTTGGATAATGCACGTGCTGCTGGAAATGTTCTGCTGGAGATGCAGCACTCAGAGCCTGACACTCTCTGTTATCTCTGGCCAGACAGGAGCTGGTGGGGGGAAAAAAGGCAATCTTGATTTTGATTTCATCTCCTCTGCCTCCAGATCCCACTTTTGTGTTCTTACAGCCCGTGTGACCACAGCAGGAGCAGGAGAGAGAGAGATTTAGGGTTGCTGTCGTGCTAAAAATGAGGTGTCTATTAAAGGAAGCCTTTTTTCACCTCAAAATATTTGTTGGTTTTGTTCACCAAATGTGAGAAAAATGCCAGGATGTGCTGGAACAGCCACATGCTGCAAGGTAAGGTAAATGGGATAAGGATCCCGTGGAGTTCAACGAGTCTTTTGTGATTTCCAATGCACTATGAAAAAAAAGCCTTCAAATTACCCAAGAAGTATGTTAATAGCTGACTAATGCACAAGCTGGCAGGAATCATTGCTGCCTGAGCACGGCTCATTAATCTTACCATTCATTAAAAAAAAATATCCTCCATACTTTTTAATAAACAATTTTATTTCAGAACCAACCAGCAGTGGGGTGTGTTTTTTTTTTTTTTTGCCAGGCAAGCAGGCTGGCTGTGAAAATAAAACATTTATTTACATTTTTGGTTTGCATGTCGAGCTGTCTTTATTCCATCACCAGCTTTGGAAATGCACCGAGGACTTTCCACTTCTGTAAGCTCTCAGGGCTAATTTTTTACTCTTTCTTTCCACCTTCCTGAGCTGAAAACCTCTTGCTGTTGAGAGTCAGACTGAGGGGTCAGAGTGGCAGAAAAGAGAGGGAAGAACTTCTTGGTGACAGCTGGACAAGCCCCTGAGTGCTGGCCCAAATTCAGCCCCACCTGAGGTGGTGTTTCCACAGCAAAAAGTTTTTCTGCCTCTCAGGAAATTCTGATTTTTGTGAAACAGAATCCTGGCATGATTTTTCCCTTTTGCCTTTTGCTTGTGGCCATAGTCTGAGAAATTTTAATGGAAGAGACAACTCTGTCCAGCTTTATTTTTTGAGATCCCTTCATTGGTGAATCCCATTCATTTGTGGGATCTCTTATTCAATGCAGTGGTGAAAATGAGAGATAAATTCCATTATCACTTGAGAGATAAATTCAATTATCCCTGGCAGCTACAGACACAGGCCTGCCTTTGGTGCTGCTCTGTCAGTTCTGGGGCAGAACAGCTCAGCATCAGATGTGAAATCCTGATTGCACAGAGAAAACCATGGCAAGCCCTGTGCTCTGTGTTCTCACTGGCATCTCACATCCACACACATCCCAGGGCACACACAGGCTAACTTTCCTGAGTAAATGCTCTTCCAGCTTTCTACAATATTTTTATTTGCCTTTCAAAACAAGCCAGGCCTCAGGATTTATTAATGCAGCAATTAGTATGCTGATCATGCCCAGCATGCTTAAATCTTTATTGGCTGCACGCAGCAGCGAAAGTTTTGGTTTTATTAAAGCTGAGCCTCCTCCGTGCTGCTGTTTAGTGTGTGTTACAAAGCTGAGATCAGCCCTGAGTGTAATGTAACCCACATGTCGGGCTGCTTGCTCCACTGACTTACAGAAATATTTCAGGTAGCCAGTATTTTCTTAGTGCTCTGTTATAAAAATATGGCAGGCACACAATGTTTGCATTGTGAGTCGCTTTTCTGGTCACAGAAATTCTGCACAGCCAGCCCCCTGTGAGCCATCCTGAGCTGTCAGGAGCACCAAATAATGCCCCAAACTGCTGGGAATCCTCGTGTTCCAGTGGGTTTGTGGTGAGAAGGACAATGGGTTAAGTTCACTTCAATCACCTTCAACATCAAGAAGTAAATAAATTGCTCACACACTGCATCCATAAAGCAAAACTTACACTTGGGCTGTAGGTTTTCCTCTCCTGAAGGAAGGAGCAAGCTCAGCTGGGGTTTTATTTTTCCCCAGCAGGTTCCAGGGGCTGTAGGGATTCTGCCAGGCACATTGATCGTTGTGGGATGTCTCTCTTTCACAGCCTGGAGACAAAAATGTCAGTGGGGTGGAGAAACCTCTGAAAAATCCTTGGTGTGAGCCCCTCAAGGCAGCACCATCCTGCCCACAGCACCCAGCTGGTGTTTGCACCAACCTTGGCAAAGAGAAAAGCCAGGAAGATGGGACTCTGCAAAAATAACTGTGACAGGTGATGCAGAGGTGGTTCAAAATGTAAATTCCCAAACACCACACGAAGAAAAGGCCATTTGCCAGCTTGGTTTCAGCAGCAATTTCTACAATTAATCTGATTTACAGAGCTGCTCTAAAGGCACTTCTAGCAGCATGATTTGCACCTTGGAACATCTTTAGTTTCAACTTTCAGATTTTGGATCCAAGTGACATCTCCACCATCGATTCTCATTTTCTCACCTCCTGTACAAGAGGAAAAGGAAATGCCTTTGCTGTGTTTCCTGGCACAACATTTGGGCACCCTGATAAATATCTTCAATTTCTGAGGCAGGATTTGCCCAAATCTCCCTGTCCCAGCCCCGTGGAGTGCAGGATTTGGGACTGAGAGCAGAACTCTGCAGTTGCAAAGCAGGAACAGCAGGGACTCCCCAAATTCCACCACCAAAAGGATCCTGAAGCCCAGCAGAGAAACCCTACCTGGAGCCAAAAATTCCATTTTAAAGATATTGTATTTATTCTTTTATTCCAAAATAACTG
Organism: Tychaedon coryphoeus; assembly: GCA_013398595.1. Taxonomy (NCBI): domain Eukaryota; kingdom Metazoa; phylum Chordata; class Aves; order Passeriformes; family Muscicapidae; genus Tychaedon; species Tychaedon coryphoeus. The sequence goes on from WBND01001632.1 coordinate 64,189, forward strand.
GGAAAGATGTTCTTGGAGGAGGGGAATAAAAGACAACCCTTCAACCAACCAGCAAATTTCTGCTCCATCACTGAACCCATTTGAAAGTCAACACACTCGGGCTTTGTTGGAGCTAATTCCAGCACTTAGGGTTTAAAGTGTGAATCCCCCTCCCTCGTCCATAAACACACACATTTAAATGTGCTCGTTTGAGTGCTTCAAGTCATCTCAAATTCCATGGCATCCACGGGAAAGAAAAAAAAAAAAGCCAGTCTAAAGTCAACAAAGCCCACAATGATGATGTAAAAAGAGGTGCTACTGGGAATTCATTTCTGTTTTCTGTGTTATAGCCAGCAGTGTTTGCACAATTCCCAGCCCTGAAGACACAGTCTTAAAGTGAAAGTGGGTTCATCTTCTTTCTTAATTATCAGAAGCAGAAATGCAGTTTTTCAGAGTTAGTGGAGCTGTAATCAAGCTAAGGAAATCACAAAAAAAATCCCTTAAAGAAATAAATTTGATGCAGAAGAAGCATTTTGGGGATTTAAGCACCCTTTTTTTCTCAAAATTCACAATGACTGAGACCCAGAGAGGCTGCAGACAACACAGACCCAGAGCTGCTAAAACCAGAGGTGGAGCAGGATTTTACCTGGATGCTGGATCTGCTCCTGCTCCATCATCTTCCCTCCAACCCACCAGATTTATCTCAGCTTGTATTTCATACCTTTGCTGAATTTTGGCCAGCAACCCATCTTTTTTCTCCTAGAAAGCACATGAATAACCTTTGCTACCAAAGAATAAATAATTCATGCTTCAGGGCTACTTTCCCACCCTCTTTCCCACCTTCCCATGGAGCAGCAGGCTCCAAACCTCCCAAAAGCTGCAGAGGGTGATTCGAGACAAACCTGAGCTCCTCCAAAACACATCTCAGTGCCTGAAATCCCTGAATGGCTGCTCCAGATCTCCAGGGTGAATAAATGCCCCAAATCCTTCCTGCAGGAGGATCCCTGGAGCTGGGGGCTCAGAGAGGCAGCAGCCAGGGGTGCCAGGGATGTGGGAATGCTCCTTTTAAATTTTTTAAAATTATTATTATTATTTACTTTTTTTGTTCTTTTCTTTAGTCAGAGTGAGGATTAAAGCACAAGAGATGGAGTTTTGTTGTCAAACTCAGTTGTTGAATTATTATTTATAGTACAGTGAGTGCTACAGCACTTCCAGCTAAAAAGCTAAAAATGAAGAAATGCTGATGGATCTCACATGTTACAAGGTCTTTTAAGGCTAAACAGTTCAATTAAAAGCTAACACTTCGATTATTTTTACTTCTGACCCAATGACTAAACACCTGTGACCTGCAGTCATTTTTTATCCAATTACAAAAAACTACTTAAACTCAAGAAGAAAGACAATAAGGAAGAAAAATCTTTGTCTCAAAAGCTCCATCTTGTCCCATACCTATCACTATATTCTAAAACTCCAAATTCCAAACCCTTCACCACAAGATATTACACACTTTTATTCACACCAGTGATTCTAACTCTATCCTTCAATTTTGGAAGCCTTCTCCATGGCCTCAGGTCAAAAGCAGAGTTCTTTTGAGGGTCAGTGTCAGCACAGAAAGTTCAAAACTCCCAGGTTTCAGGGTTCCAACACCTGAGCTGAGCTGAAGGAGTCCAGCAGGGCTGGGGAGGATGTGGCTGAGCTCAGAAGATGAATCTCCACAATTGTGGAGCTGTGGAGGACCAGGGAAAGGACATTGCCCCTGCTGCTGGCCCTGTGATGAAGGTGATGGGATTCTTTCTGGTTTCTGGGGTTATTTTCTGATTTCGTGTGGACTCAGCACAGGCACTGATTTATGTGGAAAACAACCCCCTTGACTTTATCTCCCCCATCACCAACACTCCCTCTCCACCTGGCCTTTTCTTCCCCTTAAATTCAAGGGAGTCCAGCCCCACCTGTGTCCTTGTATCCTTTTTTTTTCCAGGCTAAAATCCCAGAGTTTTCCAGCTCTCCCTGGCATTTCCAGCACTGGCAGTGGCAGGGAGAATACTGGGATGGTTAATGATCATTCCCTTGGGTGTTTTATTAGATCTTTTTGAATTTAACACTGACATACTTCCAATCCTAATGCCCTGCTGCTTTTACTAGCTTGTGGTTCAAACAAGTTTAGCATTAAAATAAAATAATAACACTAAAAAGAAGCATGGAATTGTTGCCACAAACCCATCTGTTCAAACACCAGCAAGAGGGGAAATCCTGCATTTAAAATAAAACTTTCTCCAGGCTGGCATTACCTGACAGTCAGGCCTGCCTGCTGCAGCAGGTAGAGCTATTGTGGGAGAGTTTTCTTTAAATAAATACAGATTTCTTGGCAGTTTGTGTGAATGAACTGAGTCATATTTAGAGGCTTATGCAGGTTATGCCTGAATTCTTCCAGGACTCAGGTAAAGGCCAAAAGAGAAGCAGAGTCATGCCACACTCTCATTTTGTTCAATGTGGCTTTTGTTTGGGAAAACAATCCTCCACCCTCCTCAGCCAGCAGTGAGATTTTAAAATGTTTTCTTTACATCTCTCATCGAAACTTTCATCGTGTGTTTGTCCAAAAGCTAAGCTGGCAGGGAGCTTCTTCAAAGAGATGCTGCTAAGAGTTGGAGGTTGCCTGAAGTTCGCATTAAAACCAGAGATTTCTGTTTCATTTGCAGAATCTTGCTCTCCTTTTTTACCATCAGAGCTGGAGAAGAAGACAGAAAGTGAAAATGTGTTGGCAACCATTGAATACACCAAATTTTTGCCTGCTCCTGCGGGCAGAAGTCCTTTAAGTCCTAATTTATAGTCCTAATTTTAAGTCCTGATTAATAACAGTGAGGCAAATTCCTTGTTGGCACCTCCCCACCCCAAAACATTGGCCATATTATAACCATCAAGCCTCTTTTATATATATTTTTAAATAAAATTACAGTTGTTTTATCTAATTTTCTTCTAGGACTAGGATTTGAAATCACAAAAATACTTTGACACTCTCCAAGCATTAAACACCACAGGGATTTTTTCCACACTCAAACACGTGTTAATGGATGAGTTCAAGCACATTGCTCAGCTGGGGCCTAAACCATCATATTCTCATTTTATTTTTATGAAATTTCTTTAAATAGCCATGCAAATAACTAGGTGAAATTTGAATTCACTAAGGAAAAAAATCTTACTGGAAATAATTTCTTAATTAAAATCTGAAGCTGTAATTTTTTTGTCTGCAGATGATGTGCAGGATTTTTCCAGTAGGAATCTGATGTGGTTTTCAGGTACAGAGAAGAAAAGGGGGAAAAGGTGGGATGTTATGCAGGAACTGTAGGGGAAAAAAAGACAGAGGCAAAGGAAAGCAGCAGGTTTTAATCAACCAATATTATAAAAGATATCTCCAGGTTTGACTCAACTATTGCTGGGGAGATAATTCCTGGGAGAAAGAATTGTTTTGTTGCTTCATACAGAAACTTTGGAACACATTCCGGAAGGGAGTTTTTAATAGCAACTGTCTGTGGAAATTAGAGTTTCAAAATGGTGAAGTGGATGTGAAGTAAAATTTGATTGCAAGGTTATAAGAGAGAGATGGGAGGCACGAGGAGGTGCTGGATGCTCAAAAGGAGACTCAGAGCAAAGAGTTCCCATCTGTGCTCCAGGGAAACAGCCAGCTCCAGTTCCAGTGTCCAGCCTGGACTGGGACACTGCCAGGGATCCACAGCTGCTCTGGGAATTCCATCCCAGCCCCTCCCAGGGAACAATTCCTAATTCCCAATATCCCATCAAATCCTATTTTTTTTTTTTTTAGAAATGTGTTGGCAAAGCTGAATGAGGAAGTTTCTTTTCTAAACCTGTATTTTCCTTTTGCTTTACAGCTGAGTAATGCACAAAAAACACAGGTGAGGGAGGACACAGAGATCTGCCAGGTGGTTCAGAAATTAATTTCTGATTTCAATGATTACTCCATGAGTATTGAATCTCCTGCGTCCTGTCCCTCCAGCCCTTGGGAATTGTCTCTCTCCATGGTTCCTGCAGCTCCTTCAGGCCCTGCAAGGCCACCCTGAGCTCAGCCCAAAGCTTCTCCTGCCCAGGTGAACAATCCCAGCTGTGCCAGCCTTTCCTGCCAGCAGAGCTGCTCCATCCCTCTGCTCATCCTGCTGCCTCCTCTGGGCTCTCTGCAGCAGCTCCAGCTCCTCCCTGGGGCTGGGACAGGGCTGGGGCAGCTCTGCAGGTGGGGTCACACCTGAGGGGGCTCAGGGACACAATCCCCTCCTCTTTTTGGGGTTCAGGGCTGGGGCAGCTCCAGCTCTCACCACCAGCACCCCCAAATCCTTCTCCCAGGGCTGCTCCATCTGCTCATCCCAGCCTGGACTGATCCCAGGGGTTGCCCCATCCCAGGGGCAGCTCCAGCACTTGTGAAACCTGATGAGGTTCCCATGGATCCACTCCTGGAGCTTGTCCAGGTCCCCCCTGGGTCTCATCCTGTCCTCCAGGGGTGCCACTGCCCCCTCAGCTCGGTGTCACCTGCAGATGTGCTGAGGGTGCCCCCAATCCTTTGGTCTATTTGATTAATTAAGGGATCAAATAACTCTGGATCCAATTCTGGAGAAATAAATAAATAAATCAATCTGGATTCCACTCCTGAGGGAAATGTGGGAGCTGGAATTGTCCATGCCAGGGCCAAACAGGATGGATTCAGTCCCTGGGGAGCAGTGGGAGCTCAGTTTTAGGATCAGCACCTCTGAGCTCAGGGATTCCTTCTCCCTGAAAGGCAGGAGCTGTGGCTACCCCGCAGGAGCATGGAAAAACAAAATTCTGGATTGTGGATCAGTTTATATCATGTTTGTATCATCAGTGAGAGATGGGCTGGGACAAAGGGCTGCTGTCCCCAGAGTTTTGGGACAGGGGATGGAGACAAAGATGTGATGGGAGAGGCAGTGGAGGAAGGTGAAGTTTGGAAACACAAAAGTAGCAGAATATCTTTGGGATTAAAGCTGCCAAGGGCTCCACCAGGTAGATTTAGCTGGAAGAAAAAGCAGGTGAAGCCTGCAGAAATGAAGGCAAGATGGTGTAATTGCAACACAACAATCTAGAGAGATGTACTTGTGAAAGAAAATCATATTTAAAGGTATTTACAAAAACTTTTAAACCTTTTATTTTAAATGCAAACTTTTGGAGGAAAATGAATAAAATCCATGTGGATTTTAGTAATTCCTGGGAAGTTTTTATTTACTCATAGAATTATGGAAAATCCTGAGTGAGAAGGGGCCCACCAGGATCATGGAATTGTGCATGGACCCCCCAAAATCCCAGCCTGGGCATCCCTGGCAGCTCCTGGAGCTGTGGCAGCCTCGGGGCCGTGCCCATTCCCTGGGCAGTGCCTTTCCCTAAAACCCAGCCTAAATCCCTCCTGGCCCAGCTCCAACCATTCCCTCAGGCCCTGTCAGGTCACAAGGAGCAGCCTCTTCTTTCTCCTGCTGGGAGAGCAGGAATTTTGGGAGGACAAAGATCAAACTCTGTGTGAGAGGGCAGCAAAGCCCTGGAGAAACGCCTCCCTCCTGCCCTGAGGGTGCAGAAATCTCTCCTGCATTTCCCAGGATGTGTCCTGGTGCCCAAGTGAGGCCCAAGAAGGACCTGGCCACTCCACATGGGCCAGGAGCTGCACAAAATAGGATTTTTCCAGCAGAAAACACCCAGAGGACCAGCACAGCTCCCCACAGCCTTGGGGGAAGCTGTGTGTTGTGTTTTATGTTCTTTTTTCTGCCAGAGTTGGGATTAAAAGTACAAGAGACAATATTTCGTGTTTGGACTCAGAAGTTTATTAATTCTTATTTATATTACAGTGAGTGCTACAGCACTTTAAGCTAACAAGCTAAAAATGGCAACTTGTCTCTTTTTTACAAGGCTTTTTAAGCTTAAACTGTTCAATTAAGAACAGACACCTAAATTATTTTTACTTTTAACCCAATAACCAACAACCCATGACCCACAATGTGGAATTTTTTATCCAATTACATAAAATCACCCACAACTATGAAGAAGAAGGTGAATAAGAAAGAAACCTTCACTCTAAAACTTTTATTTTGCTTTTTATATATTACTACATTCTAAAACCTTAAATTCTAAATTTTTCACCCTGTGATATCATACACTTCTGTTCAAACTACACAGCCATGATCCTAATTTTATTATCAATTTTTGGAAGCTTCTCCACAGCCTCAAGTCAAAAGCTGTGCTTTCCTGGGGGTCAGTGCCTGTCAGCACAGAAAATCTGAAATTCTCAGTTTCCAGAATTCCAACAGCTGTGGATATTTTGATTTTCCAAGGAGGAAAGAAGGGCTGTGGAAGGACTTCCTTGCAGGGCACACCCTGGAAGGGATCTCTGGGGGGTTCTGCTGGAATTCCCTGTGAATTCCTGTGCTCCATGAGGGTGGAAGGACAAATCCAAGCCCTGCACAGCCCATTCCCAGGAGGGGTAGAGGGAGCTGAGTGTGCCAAAATTTTGGATCCCACAAACCTGGGGGTTTTGAGCTTCCTGTGCTTTCTGGCACTGACCCCCAGGAGAACTCTGCTTTTGAACTGAGGCCTTGGAGAAGCTTCCAAAATTTGAGTGATGGAGTTAAATCACTGGTGTGTAATTAAATAGAAGTGTGGGATTTCACATGGTAAAAAGTTTTTAATTTGAGGTTTTTATAATACAGCAATAGGTGTGGGACAAGATGGAGGATTTGGGGTGGTGTCTCTTTTGGTGCTCATCTTCCTTCTTCTTCATGATTTCAGGAGAAATTTCTGGTTGGTCAGTCAGTGTCACACTGAGGTCACAGGAGTTTGGTTATTGGGTTAAAAGTATAAATAATAGAGGTGTTAATTCTCTACTGGAGTGTTTAGCTTTAAGAGACCTTGTAACTCACTGGATTCAGCTCCATTTTCTCCCTTTTAGCTGGTAGCTGGAAGTGTTGCTGAATTCTCTGTACTTTAGATAAAATTTAATAAACAACCAACCTGAACACGAGAAAATTCATCTCTGTGTTTTTTAATCCTGGCTCTGAGTGAAGACAGAGGAAACTTCAGACCAAGCACTAATTAATGGTGCAAACACCACCCTGTTACAGCAAAAGTCTCTCAGAACAGTTTTTGTGAAAAGCAGCACTGGGACCAAGCAGCTGAGGGATGTATTGCAGCCCAAATAATACAATTATTCCCTTTCTTCTTTCATGCTGCCATTTATTCATCTTCCTGCAGTCCCAAGAGCTGCTTGTCCTGCTCTGTAGGAAATGGAAGTTAAGAAGGCAGAATTCAGTCATTTGTCTGGACTCCCTGCACTTGATAATTTCCCATTCAATGAATTTCTGTGCAGGAAGAAGTATTCATCTCTTTCATCTTTTGAAGCAGAACATGAGTTAATAATTCATTTTCATCTTAATTGGGGTTTTTTTAAATCTTTCCAGAAGAGAGCTTGCTTGCAAAAATATTTCTTTTCCTTCTTACCTGTGATCATTCCTTACATCTAAAGCCACAGCTAATCCCCCGTGCCTGAAAATTTATATTCAGCCAAGTTGCCTTTAGGCATAAGAAAAATTTCTGTCGAGTCCAGTGAGGAAAATCATCCCCAGCCAAAAAGGTTACACCAGAAACAAAGAGAAGATGGCACATTTTAAAATAACAGATACTTAAAACAAATTTAAAAAATCACAGCTGTGCATGGAACTGCTGCTCAGAAGCATTTTTGTTCTCTAAGTGAATCCAGCTATGAGGAGCCATTAAAATATTTTCCTTTTTTGCCTTGTGCAAAGATTGGGTGGGATTGCAGTGGGATTTCTTTTTTTTTTCCACAATTGGGAAATGGGAGGAAGGAAGAAAAGATGCAAGAAAAAAGGAAAATTAGAAAAAAGCAGGAATCCTTGACCTTGTACTAAACCACTCAAGCCATCCACATTCTCTGAGAGTCATTTCAGAGGAGCCCTGGGTGGTCTTGCTCCCGAGGGCAGAGATCCTGCCTGGTGCATTTTGCTGCATTGAGCTTGGGAAATGGATTTGATGTGGAATTGGGAATTTGCTCTGCTTGCAGCCAAACCCACTGGGCTTTGGGAAGGCTCAGGACCTTGGGAGTTCTGAGCTTTAAAATAGATTTTACCCCTTGCTGATGCTGGGGGTCAGTGTCATGGTTTCCCACATCAGCCCAGCCTCCAAAAAAAAAAGCAAATTCCCTGGGGTGGTGCTGTGGGAGCTCCTGAGTTGTTTACAGGACAAGGTTGGGTTGTAGATCTCACAGATAATTCAAGAAGAAACAAAATTGAACAATTTCTGCTGCCTCAGAGGTGCAAAACTGGAAACCCCCAGGGAAACTTGCCCCTACTCATATCACAAGTGTTGATGTTTTCCTTCTCACCAGAGACCTGGTTTTGAAATGAAAACCAGCATGGAAAAAAAAAATTGTAAATAACACTCTCTCAGGTGCAGAGCTTTGCACATGGAAACCCCACAGTTTGGGAGCAAACAAGAAGTGTTTTGATGGAAAACAAGAATATTTCAGCCACTCTTCATTTCACAGAAATGCAGGCAGGACACTCAATTCCAGATATGCAAAAGTCACTTTCAAAAGAGCAGGAGGAGCCCTGGTGCAGCAGATTTGTCACAAGGTCATGGGTATATCACCTCCTCTTCATTTTACATCTTCAGGTAGCAAAAATCCTCAGCAGAGCTCTAAAAATCAGAGAAAGGAAATTCACCTCCCTCACTTATATTTGAGCAAAGGTGAGAGTGAAAGCACCAAGACTGGCACAAAGCAAAGCAGGGTTTTTTTACTTTTTTCCTTAAAATGGAAGCCAAAAGCTGCTGATCTTCACTAAACATCACTTTGGCCTTATGTGTTTATAAAAGGATGCTGCCTCTTTTTGCAATATCTTTTTTTCCACCTCTTCTTTGTTATTTTTATTTTTTATTTTGATTTTTCTTTCCTCACACCTTGGCCATCCCATTCCAGTTGTTGCTGTTCCTTATCTGGGATTCCAGGGGGAGAGGGATGAGGGCTGTGCTTCCCTCTGGAAAACATCCTGAATATCTCAAACACCATCAAACCCTCCCCCCTGGCCACACTGGAAAGGGAAATCACACCAAGATTGAAAATCCTTGGAAAGGATGTCCCTGTGCCACATTTTCCAGCATTGTGCTTGCCCAGCTGACCAAAATAATAACAAAAAAAGCTGGAATTTATTGAAATATTGCCTATAGATGTCAGGATAGACTTATTTCTGCCACTTGTTTTCTTGAGAGGACGAAGCAGATGTGGATTGGATGGATTTGGATTTGATGAATTTGATGGATTTGATGAATTTGATGGATTTGATGGGTTTGATGGGTTTGATGGGTTTGATGGGTTTGATGCCACAACTCCTGCTCAGAAGGAAAAGGTGAAGAAAATGGGAATTTTTGCCAGTGCCAGGCAGAGAGCCACAATAAAACACATTAAAATCCCATTTTTTTTCAGACTTCTGCCATTGCACTGCCTCTCCACGGTGCAAACTCTCCCATTCCACCCTTTTATTTATCTCATTCCTTTTGTTCCAAACTCCCAGGAAGCTTCCCCAGCCCAGCATTTTCTCAGGGATTCCCTCCAAGTTTTCCCTTTGGTCTTTAAGCAGATTTCCCCTCCAAGTGCTCTCCTTTTCTGCTGCCTCCAAACAAGGCTGCCCACTTTCCATGAAGATTAATTTTGGGATTCTATTGCTGGAGGCATCCAGGGATTCTCCTGCTTTTCAGGGACAGGGAAAGCCTGGAAAGAGGCAGCTGTGTTTTCAGGCTCTTTGAACAGTGTCTCTTCTAAGAGGAGAATAGATAAGCTGGCAGATAAGCTGTCCTGCAAACACTGTGAGGAGAGCCCAGTAATCAGTGTCCAAAAAGTCTGTCCTGGGGATGAATGTATCAATTTGCCTCAGGCTGTGTGCTCCAAAACTGGGATTTTTTTCCCCCCCTGTTTTCTGCTTTCTCTGTAACTGAAATAAAACCAGTTTGTTGTGAGTTTGTTTCGAAATTAGGGATTTTCCCCCTTTGTTGGGAAAGGGGGTGATGCTCTGAGCCTGCCTCTCTGAGCATGAATAAATCTGAATAAATGCACCATGAATAAATAGATTATTGCAATGTATACACCAAAGCACTCATTGCCTGTGTGTGTGAGCACATGTAAATATTTCCATAAATCAACAACAACAAATTGCAGTTCTGGGCTCCCCTTCTCTCCCTTTTAATGACTCCTTAAAAATCACACACTGGGCAATCCATGCTCCTGAATTGCACATGCAAGGGATACCTGGGAGCTGTAAATCACATTTTATTTGCATTACACCAATATTTCCATCTTTTTTGGGGGGATTTTCCTCCATTGTTTTAACCTCAAACCTTGACTCTGTTGGATATAAAGCTGAAACAAAAAAGTTGAAAAGTGCCCTGCACTAATTAACCCTGGGCAGGCTGAGGTGGGATGAGAACCCTGAGAAAATCAGATGAAAAAAAAAATTAAACTATTGTAATTTCTAGAGTTAAAATGATATAGAGTTAAAATAGAGTTAAAACAAGGAAGAAGATCAAGATGCCTGTAGCTGATTTTCAGAAAAAAAATAATAAAAAGGGTTTTCATATCTTGTAGGAAGATAAAGACATGAGTGAGTTCACTGAGATGGGGGAATAATTCCATAAAAAATGTTCCATAAAAAGAGGGAAAACTGAAATGCAGGAGAGAAACCTTCAGGAAAAGAATGGAGATCTGGGCTGCTCAAAAGATTAATAATTCAAAGTGACCAAATCAGAGAATATTCAATCAAGGAACTTCAGCTGGAGACCTCTGGAACTTCAGGATGGAGGAGGGGTCAGTTTCTGTAAGAAAAAGTTAAAAAGCTTTTCTACCAAAAAGGGGAAATTTCATAAGGAAGATCTCCAGGCCAAATGGATAAATTAAAAAATTGCTTTACAAAATAAGAGTGATGCAAAGAGCTTCAAGGATGGGGAGTAAAGAGCAGGGGGAAATGTCTTCTAAACAGGAAATGTGAGAATTTCCAAGAGCCAAGCTGAGATAAATTTTTTTGGTTAAAAAAACCTAAAAAAAAAAAGCAAAATATTCATCCAGAATATCCATACAAGAAGAAAAAAAAAATCACATGCAGTGAGAATAAATCAGGCATTAAAGATCATTCATTTGAGATTCAGGTGACCTTTAATATCTGACCTCATCTTGTGAGAAATTTGCTGTTGTTGATAATGTGAGGCCACATGGGAAGGTGACTTTAAAATAGAAATAGTCACGGCCTTGAAAGTGCAATTTCAGTGGAAGAAATTTTATCAAATTGATCAAATGAAGGAGTGGGACCACAAAAAAATGGGGTTGTTCTGGAGCCAGAGCATCTGTGTTTTATGAGAGGTGCCAGAGCAGAGCATCTTTAAATACATTGACCCAATCTAAAAAAAAATATAAATACAACAGGATATAAAAATATTTAGACTTTGAAAAATATCCTGTATTTCAGGAGGGCTGAGTGCTAAAAGTTCTATTATTGAATACTTTTAAAAGCATTTTTTATTTTCAAGGTTCTTTTTATTGAATACTGACAGGTAAAGAGAAAATATTAAGCAACAGAGGGAGAAAATATTTGATTATCAGCCAAATGACAGAGTTTTATAAGAAAATTTGGTACATTGGATGTCAAAAGCATCTGAGACCCTCTCCTATTCCATCATGGAATGGTTTGGGAATCTTAAAGCAAATTCAACCTGGCCTTGGCCACTTCCAGGAACAATTCCTTCCCTAAAAAATTAGGAATCCTAATTTTTAGGATTCCCTAAAAATCCCATCTAACCTTGCCCTCTGGCATTTTGAAGCCATGCTCCATGCTCCTGCTCTAAACAATCTCTGTTTTTCAGACGTGCAGATGATTTTTGATGGTGTTTTATTTTCCAACACAAACACTTCAGCAGCACAGTCTGGTGTGAAATTCTTCAGAAATCAAAAATGCACCCCACAAAGCTGCTCTTAAAAAGTGGTAAAGTGCCAAAAAAAAAAAAAAATCACAAATTGCAACAAAAGATGAGACCTGTGTGCAAATCTGACAGTGGAATATGGGAAGGATCATCAGATTATCTCAGAATTGGTTCCTCTCTGCTTGTGTTCAGTTAAAATTCAGTTTACCACTGGTGTGAAGAGAATCCAACCTCTCCTCTGTGTGCTGGACCCAATTCTTATTCCAGACTGGGAAAATTTCATGGCAGAGAGCCTCACTTTCCCTCAGCTTGGAGCATGGAGCCCTAGAAATGCATCAGGGAGTTGCAGCCATGCCAATTAGTGCATTAATTGCATCCAGCTTGGATTAGTGCCACAGCAATTACCCTCATGGATCAACTTCCTAGTGATTAAAAAATGACACATTAATTTGAAATGATCATTGGAGAGCCCCTCTTTGGAAGGATCACACCCAGCCCCAGAATCATTTGGATTTTTGCTGCTGAAAATGGGAACTCTGAGAAGGGCCAGCACTTCATTTAAACACCTCCTTACCACAACAGCAATAATGAAACCTCTAAATGCTCTCTGCTCCTCACCTTCATCCCTTCCACCACAAAATCGAAGAGAATAGGAAGAGAAATAACTGAGCTGGAGCACCAGGTCTGAGAGAAAATATTCTGAGGATGAGGTTGCAGCAATAAAGATGATGCTGCAGCTTTTTCCAGAAATATCCCCCTGCCACATCCACGTTAAGCCCTCAGCTTTCCATGCCTGGTCTGGAAAAGTTCAAAAACACAGCAAAAAAAAAAGCAATTTACTGAAACATAACGAAATTGTAAAAGTGAATGATGCATAGATTTAGGGCCAGACAAGAAACCCTGGAAACATTTGGCCTGGTTTTCAATTCAGCTGAAGAGGGAGGTGTTTCTGATAAAGCTGACATCCACCCCTTTCACTTTGCATCCCTTAAGGCACAAAACTAGCTGAAAACATCGATATTTTTTATTTCCAGAAGTCAGGTAACTGAAATAAATGAAAATTCAAGGGTACCAGCAACCACAAATAATTTAAAATCACGTTGGAATGATGCTGATAAGAAAGTTCACCAGTGAAATAAAGGAGCAGTTGAATGAGAACAGCACAGACAGAGCTGGTGGAAATATTTGCACCTGAAATTCTACTGATAGAAGTCTGTGGAAGGAATGGCCATTTTCATCCCACTGAGGATTTGCTCACTTTTTTATCCATTCATATTTTTATCTATTCATTCAGCAGGGCAGATTGGGGCCTGGATATTCTCCAGATTGGTTTGAGATCATGAGATCCCAGCTCAAGTTGAAACATCTTTTTTTCCCTCGACCTTTGGTGCATTCATAGGACCAAAACCCACACCAAAAAATCTGATTTATTTATTGCAAATATTATAAGAGCAACTAAAAAGTGAAGCTAAAGCGTGTTTCAGATCACTGCTCATTCCTACCAGAATTTCATGGATTAAATCCTTGGCCTTTAATGTTTTTTTTTTTTGTGCCATCTGGAATTGCTAGAGGAGCAGAATGTGATTAAAATTATGGGATGGTTTGGGATGGAAGGGAACTTAAAAAACATCTCATTCCACCCCACCATGGCAGGGACACGTTCCACCATCCCAGGGTGTTCCAAGCCCCATCCAAGCCTTGGACACTTCCAGGGATCCAGGGGCAGCCACAGCTTCTCTGGAAAATTTAATCCATTATATTGAGAATTTGAGTGATGCCCTGGTTAAAGTTAAAAATTAAGACCTAAATCAATCAGACTTGGGAGCAAGTTGCCTTCAGATTAGGAATTTGTAACACCTGAAAACACCAGAATTGCCACTTCTCTATTTTGAAGCAGCTTTTTAAAATAAAATATGCTTTGATCTGGCCCTGGTGACTGCCAGCAGAAGTCCAGGCTGCCATAAGGGACTTCTGTGTATCATAAAAAACATTTTTGCAGAGGAATTATTGTTACAAAGTGATTTAGGAGGGTGAAGCCTCTCCCTTCAGAACAAAGATTATAAATCCTGCTGCGGTGAGGCTGCGTGTGAAGGCAAATCCAAATATTTGTGTTGCACCCTTAGCACAGGAGCAGAGGAATCCCCTGGCTTTCAGTGGAGAGCAGTTCCTGGGGGTGTCCCTCATCCCCCTGGTGTTTTCCATGAGAGGAGCTATTTCTTTGGAGATGAGGTACTGCATTTGACAAACTCCAGGGCTGTACATCAATCCATCATGGAATCAATGTGAAATGTGCTTCCTGCATCCTTGATATTCTCCATTTCCTTTTATCCCTGCCCTTCCCACTCCCAGGAGTTTAAAAGCTCTCTGGTGCTCCCAGTGCCCCTCTTCTTCCTTCCTCCTCCAGCTGATTTATAATCCTAAATCTTCTGGAAAAGGCTGCAGAGGCCAGGCCTCTCCAAACTCATTCTGAAAACAAAACAATCCCTGCAGCAGGCGGGTCACTCCATCTAGATTTGGGCAGCTTTGGTTACATGAAAGTGAGAATGTAAAAACACTTTTTGCATGTAGCCGAATACTGTTGAACACATTTGGAAAGGATCAAGTCAAGGCTACCTAAATCATTCAATAAAATCTGCTGCATAAAACATCTAATAAATTGTAATGGCAAGGAGTTGTGTGCAGAGAGGCTGAAATTCCAGCTATGCACTGAAAATAAAATTTGGTCCCTTTTCTTTCCCCCCCTTCCCTGAGTTTACTAGCCATTGGGCTGGGAGTGTCCAGTTTCACTGGAACACCACAGAAAATGTTTGGCACTGGTCTCAAAGGAGAAATGATTTGGTATGCTGTGATTTGCTTTATGATTTGGGGGATCCTTTATTAATCCCTGAAGTCTCAAATCTCTTAAGACCATGATTAAATCAAAAACAAAAGAGTCCCTTCAAACTTCCTTGGTGCAAAGGAGACTCTGATCATTAAGGGAAAAACGATCATAAAACTCCTGGGACAAAGCAATGAGGATTTCATAGTAAATTACAGAGTTAAATAATGGTAGGCTCTCACATGAGAATAAAACTCACTAATTCACTTAAGCACTCTGTAAGGGAATCTGGAATGCTGCTAATACAATAAGATTTTTGTAATCATGTTAGGAAGAATGATAGCCTTGTGCTCCATATCCCTTTCCTCAGTTCCAGTACCTATGAGATGCAGTGGAAGGGGAAAAAAAAAATCCCCAGAATCCAGATGAGGAAGCTGGAAGCATCTGTTTCTGTACCTCTTTGTTCTAGCCAATAGGTCTTCAATTAAATTGCATTTCTCTGCATTTTTGCTGCTGAGCTGCCTTAAAGACATAACAACCAAGCCCAGGAAGATTTTCAGCATAGGTGACAGCATGGATGACGTATTGTCTGAAGCAGACTCTCTTAGAAACAGGATATAAAATCCTTGTGATTTGTTTGGAGTTGTCATGACCCAGGAATTAAGCTCAGTTTGAGTGGATTTTAGAAATTGGACGTGTTTTCACTTAGTAATTTTTTTTTTTTTACAAAAAGCAACATCAGCCAGTAAATTCCCCTCATTTAAAACGTGACTTGTGATGACCTCGAAATTTGAACTTCTGATGTGAACCAGTTCTAATGAGTAGTGCAGAAGCCTTGGAGGGACCTGGAGAAGTCTTTGAAATATCAGGATAACAAAAGATTTCCTCAGGAACAGCTTCCTCTTCATTACCCTGCAGACTAGTTTTGCCTAAAATTTAATTTTAACGTAGGTGATGGCCTC